>JACN01016010.1:0-15568 GCA_000787155.1 Scartelaos histophorus | reverse complement strand
CTACTACTACTACTACTACTACAAGTTGTTGTAGCTGTAGTAGTAAATAGTAGTAGTAGTAGTAGTTGTAGTAGTAGTAGTACTAGCACTACTACTACTACTACTACTACTACTACTACTACTACTACTACTACTACTACTACTACAAAAATAGCTCTTTCTGCTCTAAAACATTTTCTTAAGTTAAATGTACCGGTTTCAGACACCAGCCCTGCTTCAGAAGATTTAATAAATATACGATACAGAGTTTTGTTCTGGGTCTTATATGTCTGGCCTGAGTGCTGTCAGCGTCCAGGAGAGAGGTTAGGGTGGGACGCCTGGTGTCAGACGCAGCGCCCCCTGGAGAAGAGGAGTCACCGCAGCAAGGGCACCCAACACTCCCCTTCCACGGGTGCCATTTATCATGGCTGACAACTGCACCCCTCTCTGCCATTTTGGGTTTATTAGCGGCACATTTCTCCACACATAATGATGTTTTCCTTAGCACTTGTCCTCCGAGAGCAGCTCCTATGAAAAACTGCAGTGGAAACATCAAGGTGACAGTTCCCTCTTTTATAAGTTTACTTCACATGAGTGGCACGGTAAGGGCATGGAGACAGCACAAACAGGGCCCACATCGGTATTCAAATCTCACTCTTTACTTTGGAAGTCTACTTTCAGGTCTCTACAACACACTTTGGCTTTGGGATCCACATGTCTCATATCATCTGCAAGTCTGCTTTTATTTTGACACAGGCACTGGAGTGTGACCTCTATTTCATGTGAAAAACAGCCTTCTGAAAATGCTGCAATGACCTTTGAAAATAGCAAATGCAGATAGGTTCAGATTTATTGTAAAAAGTGATTTCTTATAACAGAATAAAATAACAAACACATCCAAATTTAGCTGTACAGTTTGAATAAGACTCAGCAAAATTCAGCGCCATGGGTTCATTTTCATTAGCTTATGTAACTTACTGCTCCTGTTTCTTATAATGCCTTTCCATTATGGACAGTCATTGGGCAGATAGTGAATGCCCATTAAATGAATGTGTTTACAGTAGCAGCGGATATATGTAGATTTCAGCTATTCAAATAGAAAAGCAACCGTATACTTGGATTATGTGGACATTCTTGCACTTGAGAAACCCCGGTGAGGGTAGAAGGGCATCTGACATACTCAGTGGACTGGATTGCACAACAAATATTTAATTCTGAGAGCAGGAAACAAGTTAAATCAGTGCATTAACCCTTTGTCTTAGCCTCATAATGAACTTGATGTTGAATTCTCACATTGTCAGCACACATCAGCTGTAGATTATTCACTGACCTGGCAACAAGGAGCAAATACATGTTTTCCTCCATCTAGCATTCAGTGAGTCTTCAGCAGTCTCATTCGAAACACTGCACTTAACTGCTCTACAAATTATTGATTTAAGCACAGTATGTATGACAACACAAAGGATCCTGTCAGCACAAAAACACTATTAGAGTAAATCATTAAATGCTACCTGGAGCCAGTGGAGGCGAGAGGAGAAGCAGGAGAATGACAAAATAAGTACTAGACAGGAAAATAGCAGTTGCTATACTGCCATTGTTGCAAAAGTGGATTTCTCTGTGCCTTTGCAGGGTGCTATACTCACAGGGAATTTCTTCAAAGCTGTAAGAAGCCATAAAGTTTCAGGTAAACTATATTGTGAAAATCTATATAATCCAATCCATTGCTCATTTCTCTCTGCTCCAGACCTTTTTAGACATACTGTGTGGTAAAATGCACATTTAGATTTAAAATTAGTTTAAACTTATAATGAATTGAGATGAGGGCTGTGGGTTGTGGATCTCTAGTAAGAGCTTGTAAGAGAGACCCAATATTCAAAACAAAGCAATACTAAAACTATTATAACTTGTATCAAAACTAGATAGACTATTAATTAAGCATTGATACTGAAATAAATCATATAAACAGGATGAAATTAAACCTTCTTATAAGACTATTATAACATGATAACATGATAACGTTATTGTTTTGGGGTTAAAATATATTTATTCTATCTCCACAAAATGTCAGTATCATTTTTAATGAGATTGACATTGAGTTGAGAATTTTACTGGTACTAGTGTCACTAATGAGGAGAGTACCAGAGGTTCTTTCTGATTGAAGTTTCATTTTCTGGCTAATCAAAATTCTAGAAATGTTTATAATTTTAGAATATAAACAATAATAATATATTATATGATATATTATATCTGTTTCTACTTTTAGCCTCTACTCTGAGGCAGTGTTTCCTCTCTGTTATGAGTACTGCATATGTATGCAAATCTCCACTAAGAGTATGTATAGTTGGAGCTGGCCTCCTCCCTCTCGACTGGTCAAGCTCCCGCCCCCTCACCTGTCACTCACTGTGATGAGCGTTGTTCAATATAACAGCCCGTGGCCCCGGGCGGACGTACGCTGTCCACAAAGCCACATGTCAAAACAAAACAGGGACCAAGAAGGGATAAGAAATAATAATAATGAAATAAATATGAAGTATTTCTGGATCTATATGGAGCTGAGTTGTCCCCACAGATTGGTCTTCCTTCAGTTGCCATGACTTCAGTGTTCTTAACTCGAGCTGTAACTCCCCAGCGAAGCGCACACACTTGAACTGCAGAAGGCTGCACTGAAACTAACGCCATGAAAATGCATCTGAATAAATGTTCAGTTGAAGTTGTTTCTTTGTTAAGTTTGCTCATGTACAAGTTGTACAAAAACCTGATTGATACAGAATATAGTGTTGTTGCAGTATGAGCTCAAGTGTAAGTTCTGTATCAAAATGCTCATTATTTTGTTAGATAATGATATTATTTAAGATTTTACTTATATACTTATTATTTTTTTTTACATATATCCTAAATCATAAAACCTAAAACTTACATTCTTATTATGGCTGCTGTTGTGTCTCCACAGATTTGATAATGTTGTGTTATGTTGATAATGTTTGACTCCCTGTGCAAGTCCACTAGAAAAGTTACATAGTTCATCTTTAACTTTTATTTTTCTTGATTGAAATTCAAAATTACACCTTCACAATATGACAGTATTTGATATTTATGTTTTCATACAATTCTGCTATTGCTTCGTTATTTTAATTTATGCCCCGGGAGTAAAGCCACAGAACATGTACACGACACACTGGCCTATTGAAATGACCCATGCATCGTTATAATTAGCAGAATACATCACAGTTAAACTTTTTAATAAATAAACTCAGTATACCGTGTCAAACTTTTACACTACGATGTTTGAACTTTGCCGAAGCAGCGGCTGTGGGTACAAAGTGCGCTGGAGGACACTGGGGGAGGCCGTCGTGAACAGAGGAGTATCGCTGTAATTACGATGCCTCGGCCCTGCGATGACAATGTGGCTCCTCTATGCGTCGCTTATTAGATATACAGAAGAGCGGCGCACCCTATTAAATCACCGCAACTGTTTTCAGCCCGTGAGGAGTCGGTTTAAAAAATAATAAGCACAATCTACACGTTTCCCCGCAGAGGTAATAAAGAACACGCCGCGGCTTTGGAGTTGACAATAAATGCTGTAAGAGGCAATGTCACGGATTTCATTTTTGATTGTGATTATCCACCACTTCTGTTACAATAAAAGTCTGGAATATTATTCAGCATCAAGGCAACGCCAGGCTGAGTGGTTTTATTGAGATCTTGCGAAATAGTGCGCAACAAACAAAATCTATTATTATTTAAAGGTGCACCATGTAACCTTTCTCATTCATCTTCTGGTCGCTGACGCCACCGAGCCTAATAACCCAGAGAAAGCAAAATAAAGAATTTCAAGCAAGTATAATCAAACTATTTACATCCCATATCGATTACTTCAATATTGAATAAATGTTTTGTTATTTTCCATATATATTAATGAAGGGTATATTTTCTTGACAGGAATACAATGGGTTTGCCACAAGGGTCATTTTTAATCTCTGTGCACATTATTATCTTGGAATCCTGACAGAAGCCATGCAAAATAATCCTCACGGAAACCATTGATTTGAGGATATTAAATATTGATCGGAGCATTATGATGGATCCCAGAAGCTGAAAATATATTTTACTTTAAAGAGCATTTTTAATTCTGTGAACAAAGATAGCAGCCGGTGGCACAAATCAATCTGCTTTTCGTCATCATCGTTTTCATTGCCACCGCAGCTGATACGGAGCCTGTCTGTCATCAGGATTGTGCTAATAAGAGCTTTCCTCTATGGCACCGAATATGGTAAGATTTGGATGTGGAGCATTATATCCAAATCAACCTGAGACAACTTATTTTCTTTTAATAATGCAATGAATTTGATTAGGGATGCACGATATTGAAAATGAATGCGATATGCGATACGGGTGTCAAGCATTGCAATAACGATATTATTGCGATATTTTCTTTTAACCTAAAAAAAAATGCTTCGTACATTCACATGTTTGCCTCTATGACGTTTACCTGTGTTCCACATGGTTAGAAAACTAAGAATAAGCTCCTGCAAAGTATTAAACTTGTTAGGAGAACAGCCGTAGGCCACAACTTTATTACAGATGTTTTTGCGACTGTACCTGCGTAACATTGGTTGCTGAAGTTTTTGACTGAATAAAATCACTGTATAGCTCCCTGTGGTTGCGTTCGAGGTGGCTGTGTAAGTTCGTCGTGTTTCCTCTCGACGTTGCGATAACTTTCCGGCACGACTTGCACAGCACTTGCGTCTGTGACACGTCGTCCCGTCTGAAGCCAAAGTCCCAAATTCCGGAGCTGCTGTGCTTTTTAGGCACAAGTTGTTGGCTGTTGTCGTCTTCACTGACTTCTTCATTACCCGCCATGGTGACTGTAGTGTTTTCCCGTCATACACTGCGAGTCCACGCGCTCGCTCTAGCTAGCAAAACATTACGTTTAAGGGCGCGTCGGAATTGTGAACTCCAGAACGCAATAAACTCACGATTTACACATAAAACAATTAAAAAATATCGCGCATCTTTGCGATGTGGATATCGCACGTGCCATTATCGCGATGACGATATTTTTTCGATATATCGTGCAGCCCTAAATTTGATATAAAAAATGGTGTGCAAATTCCCCTTTTTGACCGTTCTGACATAATTAAGGCAATAAACAAATAAAAATGTAAGTGTATGTGGTTCAATTTTCACTCCACTGGGTTATACTGCCGTCTTTGAGCAAGGAACTTCACCCACGTTTTTCCACGAGCAACAGGGAAATATGAAAATCCCAGATGACGTCAAAGAAAACGTTTCCAGCGTATGACAATTATCAGAGGTCATTTCTTTATTACCACGATTCACACCGAGACAATATAAAAATCTGTGATAAAAACCCCCCCACATGTCTCTGGGTACATCAGGCTGTTATAAGCTGTGGGAATTTCTGCCATTTTGAAGTTATAAATTCATCCAGTCCACTGCCACATCAGTTGACAGCAATGAAACGTTATCATTCTCACCACTTGACCTTTGCCATTGCTTAGATCAACAACAAACCTTTGAACTCGACCTGCAATGTTGGACAACCGCAGCGGACGGACAACAAATTGCTTCCTGTGTACCTTGACAATACTGCTGCTACTGTATATACGTGCTAGTATTTATTTGGGTGGGGTCCGGGGGTCACTGTTCAATTTAGTGAGGCTGCAGCAGAAGCTTGTGGCAAAGCAGAAAGGTGGTGGGGAGTGCAGTTTCAGCGTTTTAGCTCAGAGTTTTTACATTTTCACCGGGACAGGAGAGCAGGAGGTGTCATAAGACCTGACAACTGAGGCTCCACATCAGCACAGAAACAATAACAGCAACCCCAGGGACACTTCTCTTCAGGCTGCAACCCGGCCTTTATCTCATTCTTACTGTTGACATTCAAGAGAAGATAATGTGAAGGTGAAATCATGAATATACGATGGCTGTATATTTTACATGATGTTTGTGGACATGAAATATTAAGAACAAATATAACACTGTGCTGGGTCCACTCATCACTTTGCGGGGAGTTGTGTTCTACTCTCAGTGATAAACCTGTGGCCACAGCGGTCCTGGGTATGAATGAAAGAAACACTCTTGTATTCTGCTCTGTCCAGAATGACGTCCCCCTCGGTCATCTCTCTCTCTTCATCGTATCTTGAGCCAGACTCTCTCAGTTCAGTTTAACATAATTTAGTCCTTTGCTCAATGACTCTGTAGCTGCGACCCCTGTGATTTTTTTTTTTTCCTTTCCTGTTTCCTTGTAAGCCGCCATGTTTGTTTTGATAGATTTGTGCCCATGATTGGCTAATCCACTTATCGATCTCGCCCATCTGAACTCTGGGAGATGACCAGATTCACGTCTTGTTTTGAAGAAAAGTGAATTCTAAATCCCAGGAAAGCACTCTGCACCTCTTTAATCACCAATCACTCCTTCACTGAACACATTCTCAAAGGCACCACTGTTATGAAAACTACCTTTGTGCTTGTGCTTTACCTGTGCCATGTTCCATAATATGTGATGCTAACAGGCCAAGTTAGATGTCAGATTTGTGAATAGACTCACAGTAAAAATGCATGATTTTCAAACTGAATTAATGCGAAACAGTTAAACTTTATTGCCATATAGGAAAAAAACTGTATCGAGACAAGGAGGTGGCAGTCCTCATAAAAATGTACATACATCAGCCACATTCTCACAAAAGGTTATGATTTGCTATGAGAACTGCTAGTACTTCTGCATGCTAATGGCACAACAACAAGTACAAAGTTGTAAGTAAAAAGCATAATAAAAAGTGCATATTTACTTTCCACCTGCCCAGCCCACACTGTAACACAGAGCCGTGTTTGCATGGGGACAACATGGCACCCGTTTACTGCCTCTCATCAAAGTGGTGCGATGCCGGGCAATTAAAAAGCCATCAGATGACTCCCCACTAATTAGCCACACAGTCATCTCTTCTTGTTGTTCATATTAAATCAAGTACAGGCCTGTAAAATGAATGTAACTGGACCGAAGTGCCCAAGTGCTTAATGTCCAACACAGTGGGCCCCGACCATATGCTGCTCTTTATTACTACAGTGCCATTACAGTAATATGAATTAATGTGGCACACATGCAGGGAATGTGCATGTTTACACAAGAGTTTTATTATTATGTTTATGTTGCAGTAATGTAATGCTTAGAGCAAACATAAATATAATACATGTAATAGTATGTGTAAAGCAAAGTGAAATGTTGTATAAGCTTGTAGTAAAATGCTAAATAAAAGTATCAAATCAAAGATATGCCTCTGTGAAAGTTATGCTCCTGGTTAATATTACAATGAGCTTCAGTTTGTCTCATTTGTTGTACCCAACATGTTTTTCCTTTCTTTGTATGTTTATCAGCCGATGGAGCTGCAGTGTTAACTAAGTCCAAATAATGTTATGTGGGCAAGGCATTCTATTTCATTCATCATATTATATAATAACATGGATTTAGATAATAAATTGGCAGTATAGATCCATCCTGCCTGTATTAGAGACAGTTATCATGTTATCTGGAGCAGCATCTGATCCTTGATTGTCCCTCAAATCAGTACAAATATGTAGATGTTACTAACAAATGGCCACAAGGGTTTTCCTCATGTTGTGATTGTTAAGACTAGAGCATCCAGTATCATCCAGTATCATCCAGTATCATCCAGTATTGCAAGGATTCATAACATATGACTCATACATTATAACTATATAGCGGCTCAAGCACAATATGTGTTCTTTAAGTATACAACTTTCCACCAGCAGGTTCAAGGTCTCTGCTCATGCACTGCAGAATGAAACAGTAAAATTGAGACTATAAATGTAACTATTTTCATCTCCATGACAAGCAGGATAAAAGGACGTTATAGCAGGAAGCAGATATTCTATATTGTCTGTGTGTGTTCTAGATGACTTTAAATGAGGCTAGAAGTCTGTTTTTCAGCTTAAGTGACACTGTATCCCAAGACAAATGTTCTCTCAACAAAGTTTACGTTATGTTGACATAAAACACAGTGTAAGATACAGTGCGTACAGTATGTACATATGCACTCACGGTGAACCCATCCACTGGACATCTTCTGTAGCTCGGAGCTCATAAAACCACTGGGAACTGAGCAGTGGACTCCATTTATATGAATTATATATGTTACATTTCGATGATGTATTTTTCATTTGATGTATTTTTTATCAGGTGTAATTCGGAAGATAAAGCCAATGCCAAAGCAGAATGTATGGAAAGGAAGGAAGGAAGTTGCTAAGAGACAAGGAAACAAGCCAAGGATCTGACACCTTAAGTGACATTTTGTGTCTGCAACTGCAATGAAGCATTAAACATTACTCCTTCTATACATCTCTCTACAGCAGCATTTTCTTTCTCTTCTTTTTATACTTCTTTGGGCCTTTTTATACATAATTTACAAGGTGATTTTACTCAAAATGGTGGAAATATAGCTGTGAATCTTTAATGTACCCTGCATTAGTTTGCACAACCACACAATTAAGTGTCAAGTTTGAAGCTTAGTCTAATAATGCATGAACTAGGTTGGAGCTGATATTAGATCTTAGGTATGTCTCAAGAGGAGCCATGGAGATATGATAATGTAAAAGTACAGTGGCCATTTTAAATATACTTCATACTATTAATCTGTCAATCCAGGAAAAATGAATGGTTTTATATGGATTCAGGCGAAGTGAAGATGGTTGTTGAAAGCACAAAACAGGCAGAGGGACTTGGTGTCACTATAAAAGACTACTATTGTGGATAATTGCGTGTATTTTGAGGCGCAAATATTCACTGTCTTTGTGTGACATAAAAGGCACCACTTCGATTAAGGTCGCCTTCTCTGGTCTAACAGGATTCGTGTGTCTTGGTGGGTTACTGGAAGTCGCTGGGCAAAAACAACCAAACCTTTAAGGAGACATGAGATAGACTTAAAGTGTTATAATGGTTTCTCTTCATCTCAGCTGAAGTTGTATTACGCCTGCTTCACAAACAGTTTTCTTGTTTTCACCCATATACCCACTGCTTTTTGTTATTTAACACTGATACACGTATGTTCAAAGGCAGAAAAAAGTGTATGTCCACTTTAGGGCTGCACGATTTATCGAAAAAATATCGTCATCGCGATAATAACACGTGCGATATCCACATCGCAAAGATGCACGATATTTTTTAATTGTTTTATGTGTAAATCGTGAGTTTATTGCGTTCTGGAGTTCACAATTCCGACGCGCCCTTAAACGTAATGTTTTGCTAGCTAGAGCGAGCGCGTGGACTCGCAGTGCATGACGGGAAAACACTACAGTCACCATGGCGGGTAATGAAGAAGTCAGTGAAGACGACAACAGCCAACAACTTGTGCCTAAAAAGCACAGCAGCTCCGGAATTTGGGACTTTGGCTTCAGACGGGACGACGTGTCACAGACGCAAGTGCTGTGCAAGTCGTGCCGGAAAGTTATCGCAACGTCGAGAGGAAACACGACGAACTTACACAGCCACCTCGAACGCAACCACAGGGAGCTATACAGTGATTTTATTCAGTCAAAAACTTCAGCAACCAATGTTACGCAGGTACAGTCGCAAAAACATCTGTAATAAAGTTGTGGCCTACGGCTGTTCTCCTAACAAGTTTAATACTTTGCAGGAGCTTATTCTTAGTTTTCTAACCATGTGGAACACAGGTAAACGTCATAGAGGCAAACATGTGAATGTACCAAGCATTTTTTTTAGGTTGAAAGAAAATATCGCAATAATATCGTTATCGCAATGATTGACACCCGTATCGCATATCGCATTCATTTTCAATATCGTGCAGCCCTAGTCCACTTATATATATTCCATTTCCAACAAGTTAAAACAGCATTGCAAGTAAATTCTAGGGGCAAGATGTGATTGTGATATAATTTATAATAAATCATTTGTGTAAAAAATGACAAAAAAAAATAAAATTCTGAGATTTGGTCCCATCCCTAGTGAATTACAGCATAAAGCAATCTTGAATTATAATTACTTTTTAAATAAGCTCTTTCTAATTGGTGGCAAAGTTAGAGCAGTTTAAGTAAGTTTAGAAACTCAAAGTACTTTCAATTTCACACCATCTTTTACTAGACATTTTTATTGATTGTGTATGCTTCAAATTTAAAAAACGGTCAGGTTTTGGGAGTAATAGTGGCGCTGGTTGTAGAATAGATTCTGCGTTTACAGTTTTGCAGTGATAATAATTTCAGTTCAGATTTTGCAGCATCTTCCCGGTGAACTAAATGTTAAAATCTCCAGATGATTTTAAATGTTACAACAAGGAGAAGGAGTGCCATAGCGCCATTACAGTCTGCAGTGCCTCCTTTAGTTTCCACGAATCACTCTAAAGTCCATTTGAAGAAATGAAAATGCCATCATCGAGACTTAAATATTGGACTCAGGGGAACAGTTTGTTTCCAAAGCAACAGCCACCAGAAGTGCAGTTGTCCTTCTATTACAGGAGTTACCTTTTCACAGTCCTGCCTGTGAGCAACAATGATGGCAGCAATTTAAGCTTATTTTATAAAGAAAGCTTCCAAACGTACATGCTGACGAAACCAAACAAGCCAAGATGTATAGTGCAATAATAGAGAGGAAAAAAAGTATTTACCCCAGCCACATACTCTGCTTATAGGAGACTAGCCGATTATATATCATCTTTGGGACTGACTTGTATGAGCTTTAAACCGTGCAATAATGCTGTTACCTCATTAGAAACAAATCTGAGTTATATTCTGTTTCTTTCACACATGTTTGAGTATCTTATTGAGTGTTTTATTAATAGTCGGTCTACATCTCCAATGTTCAAAATGCTCTGTACAACATGATGTTATGTAGAGGTCATTTTCAAGTTTACAGTTCCCGTTACCAATAGTTGTCTAAGTCTAAGTCTAGTTCAGTAGAGATTGTCAATTCCAAAGTTAAAATCATCCAAATGATAATCACCCTAGTGAATGGAGTATGATGATTAAAAACACAAGGTAGCACTTCTGTATTACCACATGCAATCACAAGGTGGATCAGGGTTTTCAGTTTAAGAGAAGAACTCATCCCAAATATGCAGGATTGTGCGTTAAATGTGTGAATAAACAAAATAACTCCAGGTTTGCCTGTGATGAGGGAAACACAGACCAGAAACCAGTGTAAAATGGCCCTTTAAAGCCGTATCAGGCGACTTAAAAAGGTGAAAATCAGAACTACTCCATTTCACAACATGAACCTTGTTCTCTTGTGTATATATAAAATCCTACATACTCTATTACATAACTGTGATTATGAAATGCCAGCTGCACTTGTTTTAACAGCTGTAACCTCATTGCTCTACATTATAAAGCTATGTGAATATTTGGTGTAGAACTCTTTAGTCCTTTACTCCACTTGCTTATGTGACCAGCAGCTTGTCCATTAACGGTCAATAACCACACTTTGTGATCATCAGCTGGCCAATTTACTTGTAATTATTTGCTCAGCCAGGCTTGTATTGCTCAGTGCAGAAGACATTTTGACCCATCGGAAACTGTTGATATTCCAGACGTCCGCTCAGAAATATTGATAGAGGCAGCATAATAAGAACACTGAGCGCCCTGAGATTATCATCTGTCAGTCACGAGGAGCTGTGAGGCATCAGGCCCACAGACACTAAGCAAGCTATCTTTAATTCCCCCATACAAATACTCTGCTCAATTACCCACAATGCACAGCTCATCTCCTCCATCTTTTAAATGTCATTGTATTCTAAGCAATGCTCATGTTGATGTGTACTCATAAATCATTTGTAGCCAGAGGTGGCCTAAAAGCTAACGTGCTGCTTTGGGGTTAGGCACAAACCCATCCATAATTTCCCATGATGCCGAGTGAGCTGTGTGGGCAGGGGAGGTTGTTGGTTCTCAAATGCCCCGCGCTACAGGGGCACATGTTTACTGACAGCCCCACTGAGGCAGCAACAATCACCTGCTAGCAGAGCTTCCTTTAGGGCCTGCTCTTACATTAATGCATGGAGCCTCTCATTATTCAGAGAGGCTTGACTTCAGGGAGGGAGTGTTGGGACTCACTAGCACACTGGGTCATCTGCTGCGCTCCAGGTGGTACAAAGCCAAAGGACCCACAAAGCCCACTGGTATTGTGTCAGAGAAAATGGAATACAGGTTTTAAAATAGCCCAAAATGTACTCATTACTATACTGATGAAGGTCCAGGATCTAATGTGCTTACACTGGATCTTTGTTTCTCAAATCATCTCAAAGGAGTCATCATCATTTTTTAAACAATGACAAATAAGACAAATTTGGTCTGATAAATTCTGGTCAGATGTAATCCGCAAGAATGAACAATGAAAAAAAGATGCTAATGTGAAAGGACATCTGACTGTTTGTATTTTGTTTGTCAAAATGTTGAAAAACTGCCAAAAAGTGCAAATGAACTAGTTTAAAGAAAACACCGATCCTACCCATTTTGTTATTTTGTTATTTGAAAGTTTGCTTGTTACAAATTGGCATAATAAGCACAGTTGAAAGACCTTGAAATACATCAGTGCATGAATTCTGGTCAGGAAAACCAAAAAGACTAAAGAGTTAACATGAGAGGTGGGTTCTCCAGTCACCTGGGCTCAAAGTACTATCCAAGTCTGGTGTTGGTTTTCCGAGTTTAAACTTTGCCTTTAGCCATATGTGCAAACACTAGGTGGATTTTACTCCTTTGTGCTTGATATTTGAAATATTCATAACTTACTCCCAGTACTTTTGGCCCTTCTGCAGAAAAAGGCATGAAAACTGAATCAGAGGGTCTTGCTTCCTGAAAAGACTGTGAAATAGGAAAAGTGACTCCACATCCCCAATGATATTTATAAATCACAGCAGCACGTTTGCAAAGAAAAGATTGAGTGAATCTCCAAGCAGAGCCCTCCAACATCCCCAATGAAATAGACTTATGTTAGATGCAAGGATAGTTTGTGCTTTATTTTTACAACACCTCTACCTGCTTGGATTTGGTTTGTCAAAAGCAAACGTATTTAGTTTCCTGATAAAACAATTACTCCCTTTAATATTCCAGCAATCTTTTTTTAACCTAACATTTGTTTTTGTGGAGGTACAAGCAAAGTGAACACAGGTTTTGACTTCAGAGTCTGGCACAGAGGACCACTTTCACAACGGGAACACTGATGGAAGTTCCAGGACAGCTTCAAGGGGAAACTTTGTGACAGGTTTATTGGAGAGACCTGGACGTGTGGCCTGTGGCTTGGTGAACAAGTGCTTTAATACAAAATGGTTACAGAACCCTGGGATGAGCAGTGTCAAGCCTGGAAAAGCAACGACCCAAGAGTTATGATACGCCAGTGAATATTTTAATACTTCAGATTGAGACTGCACTCGAGTCCATTACAAAGGTCTTTGTAGCATTAAAAAATGCAGTAAAATGCAAGGTGAAATTGTAATTTTCAATCATTAACATGTCTGGGAGTAAAATAACACACTGAAAGGAACAGTATGATGTCAGCTCATATTTCCATCAGTTTAAAATATTTGCACTATTCTTCCAAACTATGGAATACCAGTTTTGTTAGGTCTGTTCTCTATTTCTCCTTCATCTTCCTGGACATGTCTGTACATGACGACATCAGCCTGGTTCTCCATTTAACGCTGTTGTACCAGAACTCTCCAGGAACCTTCACCAAGATCCTGTTTGTGGACGTCAGCTCCATGTGCCTGACTCCACCTGCAGGTGGGTCACAGACTTCCTGACAGACCAGAGTCAATATATGTGTCTGGAGAAGAATATCTGTGACCCTCGGACTGACCCCCCACCCCCACCCACATCTGTGTAAAACTGATCAAGTCTGTGGACGACACCACGCTCGTCTTACAGAGCATCAACAACCTGGAGCTCAATGACAGTGGAGATTACCATGAACTTCAGCTGACTCCAACAATGGCAATAAAAACTCTGATTCCAGTTTGCACTGTATGTGAGGCGTCGACTAATTTAGTAGTGGCCTCATCAATATCAAAATGACACAAAAAGAAACATACATATAGAATTTTTATATATAAAAAACGAATGTGACTGTGGAAAATACTACAGCAGCATCACTTAAGCTTCATCTGGGTCAAATTCTACATGAATCACAATCTTATTAACCATTTTATTAAGTGATTAATCACTACATTAACAAATGAACAAAATAACTGTTAGTCGCAGCTTTATGTGTATGTGCAGTATTTAGGTTGAAATAGGATGACAAGAACTTGGAAGTGAATATAACTACACAGAGCTCCACGCTGTGGTTGACTGTGAAGTTCAGAATCAGAATGCTTTTGTGAAGAGTCTGAGAGCACAAATCTTGTGATAATCCAGCTCAAAAGTTAAGCTTTTAGAAATATTTTGACAATTTCCACAGACTCTTTTCAGAACTGGGTATTGTACTGCATTAAAACAAACCTTTGAATTCACTGCAGGAACAGTCCAAAAACTCAATGTCATCATCATTTCCGATGTGTCAGGGGGTTATTCTTTTTTTTTTTTTCATTTAATCTTCAAACATTGCTGTATGTATGTATATCTGGGCAATATTGTGAGTCTTTATATATAAACTATTTGCATTTTTGCATAATACAGCTTTATAAGTTGAACTTGTAAAAAGTAAACTGTTAAAGTCTAGTTATGCCTGTCTGCAGTGCTTAGAAAAGCACAGCTCTAGGAGTTGTGTAACCTTATTTAATATTTTACTACCTCAAATAGACATTATTCACTTCTTCCTCTCACCTCAGAACCATTTAGGAGTCCTTGTGATGGCATCAAAGTCGTAGTGCTAACTTATTCATCTGTTTCGTACATGCTCACTTTAGCTTTAATAGCCTAAGTGGTTTTCCCTTTGTCTGCTGGGACCTTAAGTGCTTGTAAGAGGCTCTCGCTCCAAATATCCATACTAGAAAAGGCCAGGTACTGTTTAAGCAATTAGAGACCAGAGCAGAGATTTGCCTTAAAAATAGACTGAGTTTAGCATGTATAATGAGGGTTTGCTGATGCAGGCTTGTTAAATATGCAGTGATTAGACAAACACACAAGAGACTGCTGGGGCTAGGTGTAACAAAAAGCCAGAGGCGCTTTGTTCACCCACTTATTAATATCCCTGATTACGGCCTTGTGAATGTACTTGGATAGAGATCTCATGTATTTTTAAAAATGTGCTATTCTAAAATGTGTCCAGTTGTATAAAGTATGCATTAAAGACGTTTAATTTAGAAGATCTGTAGCCTTTGCTTCATTCTGTAACAAGGCTACAGTTTAATTTCCCCAATAAAGAGTCGGGTGATTTGGGTTGATAAATGGAAAGGTGCAAAAGAGGAATGAAAATGTTGATATAAAATAATTTCTTTTGGATTATTACTTTGTTTGGAAATGTGTACATAGTTAAACGTGCACTGTGTATGGCTGTGTGTCCGTCCACCTGTCTCTATGGATACGTCATTGCTCTGCTTGGAATGTTCCACAGTATGACATTAGACAGGTCTATCTTACATTTATGACAGGTTTTATTGCTCAAAAATACCTA
>JACN01046536.1:0-17591 GCA_000787155.1 Scartelaos histophorus | reverse complement strand
AAATATAAATATATCCTGGAGAATGGTTTTCATTTTTACTTTTATTTTAAGTGAGAAATGTCTGTTTGTGTGGAACATATTTGCAGAACTTTGCTGAACTCCAACTCTCAGTTAAAATCTGGGTTATACTTTCTTTAGATTTTAGACTTGCTTTGAATCTTTATATTTACATTATTTCATATTTTTATCACTTGCATTTAAACTAAATCTAACCAATATAAATAAAATCTCCTCTTTTAGATACAAATGTGTATTGAAGTAGCAAAATGCAGTGCAGAAAGCCAAAACAAGCCGGCATTAGCCAAAACCACCATCATTATCTGGGTAAAGTACAGGAAGAAGCTATCTGTGGACCATGTGTATTTAACAGTGTATCAGTTTGCATTATCACAGTCAGGACCAGGCCTCTGACAGTTAAACAACATCCATCTGTTAGTGAGGGCAGGAGCGCAGTGATAAGCAGCTCTATTATGACATTACTGTGCCCTATCCAGACATGGGACAGGAAGAGACCGAGGAGAGAGAGGAAACAGGACACTGCAGGATACACCACAGCACCCAGACCCCGAGCCAGACGATTGGAGCCTAAACCCCAGAGACTCCGAACTTAGACTCCTCTGAATGACATACACTGTTTACAAGAATGAAACAGAGATACAAACATCACTATCTGGCAACAACAAGTGTCCTTCCTGTAGGCACAATTAGGTAATGCTTCTATAGTTATACAAAGCTAAATGTAGTAATGGAAGCAATGGTTGTAAAAAGAAAATCAATGCACAGATACTAATAGATTATAAAACTACTATTTCAAGTATCAATACAGGAAAATATCTAAGTTTAGAGCAAGGCTGGAGCTATTTTTATTCTATAAGCAGAACTATATTGGCAAAACTATATGGCAATATTAAAGAAATAAGCTGTGACGAAGGGAGTACAGGCAGCTCATTGAGGACTTTGTGGTTTAGTGCAGGCAAAACCACCTTAAGCTGAACACTACAAAAGCCAAAGAGAGAGTGATGGACTTCAGGAGGAGTTGCAACCTGTGACCATTGAGGGGACACTGTGGAGGTTGTAGAGAGTTATAAGTACTGAAGCTTACATCTTGACCACAGAATGGACTGGTCTGCAAATACAGACATGCTCTACTGAAAGGGACAGAGCAGGCTGTACTTTCTTTCAAAAGCAGGTTTTATTGGAAAATACATTTTGTGGGAATAATTTTTACCATTGTGAAATAAGGTAAGATGAAGCTGAAACCACAAAGTGTTAATAAAACACAAATTCATCTTTTCTGTAAATAGAAATATGAGCTGTCAAAAATCAATACTTTGATACTCACTTCAACCAGTATCATAGAAAAAAATGTGACTTTTCCTGAGTTTAAGAATGGTCTATGGTCTATATAGTAGTTTTAAAGGTGCATATGTAAGTTTTTGTTTGGGAGGCCATCCCCTGTTTGTTTCTGTAAGCATTCTGACTGTGAGCGGGGTTGCCTCTCCATAGAGCTGACCTGTAACTTGGTCCGGTTTGGTCATTAAGAAGTTTTTAATACAGTACGCTGAAACATTTCTGACAAAGCAATAACATCTACATGGAGAAAAGCATTTGATGGACCCTGAAGTTAAAAAATACCTTTATTTTGTGCTGAAAATGACAGTATATTGTATTTCCTTTTATTATCACTGTAGCATTAAAATGTTGAGGCTTACATCTTGACCACAGAATGGACTGGTCTGCAAATACAGACGTGTTCTACAGAAAGGGACAGAGCAGGTTGTACTTTCTCAGAAGGCTGAAGTCCTTTTACATAACCCCAAAGCTCCTGTTGATGTTCTACCGGGCAGTTATCACCAGTGTCCTCCTCAACACTGTGGTCTGCTGGGGAGGAAGCCTCAAGAAGAAAGATGTTGCGCAGGTGGATAAGCTGATGAGGAAAGCTCTGTAGTGGGTGCAGAACTTGACTCACTCTCAACAATCTCATGCCCATCCTGGATAACCCGCAGCACCCCCGGCACGGCACCATCACTGGACAAACTCTGAGCCATTTTGAGGTTTCAATTATGATAGTCGTCAAAAATAATCAAGAGTTTATAGTTTTGGCTTTAACTCTCAGCTTTGCAACTTCCCCATTTTGAGAAAGGACCATTGTCATACCGTTTTGATACAGCTTTTTATATCCTTAAAAACAGCCTTGCAGTTGCACAGTATTGTATGTTTACACTGAAGTTTGACCAGCTCTTGACTCTTGCATAAAAGTTGGTCAAACATTTGAATTCCCCACGACTGGCTTCTAATTTGAGACTGGCCTTAAAGAGGACATTAAAATTATGCCAGGAATGCTGCTTGGGCACAATAACAACCTGCTATACCCAAAAACACTCACTTAGCATACCAGGAAATCAAAATATCTTGTTTTTTGTGGAAAGAAACAGCCAGTATGTTTTGGCTGTACACAGCTGTAACTGTATTTTATTTCTGCGCAGTCAGCTCTCCTTGACAAACATTACACTTGGATACTACTCCACCGTCCTCCTCGCAGCTCCTCACTATAAATCACAAGTAGGAGAAAAATATAAATGTGTTTTTGCTGTATCATCTAATTGGGGAATGGCCCAAAGACAAAAGCCAAAAGCTATAAATCTCCATTTCAAAGACAACACAATGTAAACTGCTGACAATGGGTGGTATTTTAAGACAGTCTCTGCAGGGACAGGCACAGCAATGTGTTTGAATGTGCGGCTGCAAAACAAGTCAACAAGTCATGAGAGACGGGCCACGGTAACTGTTGAAGCATGATTTATTGCATAGTTTTGCTTTGGAATGTTGCACAGTATGGCATTAAGCATATCCAGCTTGAAGTACAGGCGATTTTATTTCTCCAAAATACTTGAAAAAGTTTCTCATATTTGACGGGTTTGCAGGTATTGCTGGTTAATTGTGTTGTTAAAAGTTTAAGAATACTTGAAAAAGTTTCTCATATTTGACCGGCTTACTGATATTGCTGGTTAATTGTCCTAAAGTTCTAAAAATCATTATTAAGTGTTAAGAATTAAGTGTTTATATGGTCTTTTTAAAGCTGAATTAATTTTTATTCTGAATTAAATTAGTTTTAATTAAAGCAACAGGTGAGAAAGTGAAAGAAGAAGAAAGTTACACAGTGCACCTTTAATAATAGAGGTTATTTATTCTTCCTGCTATTGCAAAGAAAATATACACACGATAAACGTTGTCCAGTTGTCAAATACTGAACAGCTGGAAGTGGTAATTATCGTGATGGTCTAATGAGAGAAAATGTTACATATGGTTATGATTTTATTTTAATTAAACACATAAATATTGGATATTAAAATTTATTTGCACCAAGAAGCACCAGGAAACTATCATTTTGTGTAGATCTGGACAAATGCTTTGAATCCTTGGTCAAAAATAAGTGATAAAAAAAGAGTTCCACTTGTCTTATTTAAGGATTTAAATAAACAAGGCAAAGCTCGCCTGCAATTTCATTATGATTAACTTTTCGAAATGAAGACCAGCAGATGACACCGATAAGTCAAGTTATAAGTCAGATCTGCGGAGAGTAACAATGCATGTTATTCTACTGCTTTTTGTCCACGCAACACCTGCAAATACAAGATATAAAAGTTTAACGCTACACTGTGCAGCATTTTAGGCAAAGCAATAACACCTCATCATAAAAGTTACACAGTTTCACCTTTAAGGATAACAACAGAATTTGAAACCTTCATAAAAAAAGTCCAGATTTGTCTCGTGTCAGTTCGGCGCTGTCAGTATCACGGTGACGTGGGCTCACAGTAAATGTTCCAGTGTGAGAAAGAGTCAGCTCCTCTGTGTATTCTGTCCATAGATTGTCCGTCGTCAGCGGTTACCGAGGACCCGAGGACGCCTCTGTCCAAAGGATGTCCACAGCAGTAAAGTGCACAGACTGGCACAATGATGGAGAGTCAGCAATTACCAACTCAGACACTCTTTAAGCTCTCCAGAGTTTATGGCTATTAAAAAAGTTATTTAAGGAAGAGACCACATAAAACTGCAATTAACATGCTTGGGTTTTGTGGTCCAGGACTGTACAAATGAAGAAAAGTAGCACTAAGAAAATATAAGATACTCGAGGAATATCTGTGAATTTAACATTTAAGGGCATTTTATTCAAAAACAGGTTTTGTTGGGAATAATTTTTACTATTGTGAAATAAGGTAAGATGCAGCTGAAACCACAAAGTCTTAATAAAACACAAATTCATCTTTTCTGTATAGAGAAATATGAGCTGTCAAAAATCAATACTTTGATACTCACTTCAATGAGTATCAAGAAAAAAATAGACTTTTCCTTAACAGTTTAAGAATAGTCTATGGTCTGTATAGTAGTTTTAAAGGTGCATATGTAAGTTTTTGTTTGGGAGGCCATCCCCTGTTTGTTTCTATAGGCATTCTGACTGAGCGGGGATGCCTCTCCATAGAGCTGACCTGTAACTTGGTCTGGTTTGGTCATTAAGAAGTTTTAAATGCTGTACTCTGAAACATTCCTGACAAAGCAATAACATCCACATGGAGAAATGCATTTGATGGACCCTAAAGTTAAAAAATACCTTTATTTTGTGTTGAAAATGGCAGTATATTGCATTTCCTTTTATGATCACTGTAGCATTAAATTGAATTGTGACTTACTTTCAGAGTAAGGAAAATGTAATTTAAATTTAGCGGGGATTGACAAAACAAAAATATTGCATCTTTTCAATAGGAAAAAGTCCTCAAAATATTATCAATAAAAGAGGGAAGTGCACCATGAATAGCTATAAATTGCACAGAACCATCTTGTATAAAAGAAAGGAAAATACACCTGCATCTGCTTTCAGGGACTGCAGTGTGAATAAAAGATCCAAAAGGCTGTGTAAGTGTGAGTGGGCTGTGGTTGAACTGTTCATTTTTGACTGCAGAAAGCGTCTGGATTGTCTCGGGGTTTGACTCTGAATAATCCCGCTTCCCTCTAAATCCTCCGACTTCAAACGCTCCGCAAAAAAGAGAAAAAAAAACTGAATAGGTCCTGGCGTAGTCCCAACTCTCTCTCTCCAACAATCTCTTATTCTTGCTTTTCTTCATCGCATTCTTCTTTCCTTTCTGCCTGGATCAGTTGTCCAAGCCCAGAATCACAAAGCCCGATCTGGAATTGTATGGGAAACCTCGAATAGGAGGCCCCCATGAGCTCCCGCCTCACACTCGTACGTGCTTGTTGGGCTGCCGAGCTTTTTGGGGACACATTGACTTGCATTCATTTCCTGGAGACTCATCCTGACCATAGTTACTACTTGCCTAACCTTAACCTAAACCCAAACCTTAAACTATAGGGCATTAAATTGAACTCTTTCGTCAAAAAATAGACTAAAATATATGTATAATTTTTGTTTGTTTGCTTGTTTTATGTTTGTATAGCACTGGAAAAACTGAAAAAAACATGTGTTCTTACTGTGGCATCCCTACAAACCTCATTCCTCCTTCGCCTGCAGAACTTGAGTATTCTGAATGGTCAAATGAATGTTCATAAATATGGTAGCTTTATATTTCTGTGGAATCCTGCAGGTATCACCTCTAGAAAGTTACACAGTGTTGCTTTAAAGGTTCTATATTACGCAGAATTGACTCTTGTGAGCTTTAGTCCATGTTATAATGTTGTTACCTCCTCAAAAGTGCGTTTTGTTTCATTCACACATGTTTGAGTTACCCTTTAACCCTCCTCCTGTGTTATCTTTCTGTTACCATCTCTGGTGTTAAGGGTCGGTTTTGACCCGTGTTCTAAATCAGCTGTTAAATAAACTAAAAATAATCATCTATCATCAGATTTTTGTTTCTCATCTCTTGGTTTCCTTGTTATTCTTCCTTTTCCATGAAAATGTTGGTTTTAATGTCTTTGGTTGGAGCCTCAGACCCTTTTTGTGTCAGTTTACCCTCGATTTTAATATAACGAAAATGGTAAAATGAACCTCAAGAGAATAATAGAACTAAATAAAAGTTCTTTTGTGTTACCAGACTGTTACTGGGGGGTATTAGAACTCATCTCTAAAACAAATGTTTGTTATTTGTGTTTTCATTTTGATTTTCTTAACTGCAGTAACATTTTTTGTGTTACTGGTCAATTTTGACATGTTTATATTTAAATTGAGAAAGAGGCAAAATAGTATTTTTTTAACAATAGAACTTTAGTCTAAACATAAAATGAACATCAGAACCTGCCAATGACGACTCTTTTTAATATGAGTCTGTCTACGTCGCTAAAGCTCAAGACGCCTTGCCACCTTGTGAGTCTGTCTACGTCGCTAAAGCTCAAGACGCCTTGTTCCACCTTGTGATGTCATGGAGAAGTAGTTTTCAAGGTAACAGCTACTTTTTACCTTTAGTTCAGTAGTGATTGGCAGTTCCAGGGCTGAAATTATCCAAATGAAGGTGTATGGAGTTTAAAAACAGGAGCACTTCCTGTATTACCACATGACATCACAAGGTGCAATAAAGTGTTTTCTATTTGAAGATCGTCGCCTAAATATGCAGAGTTTGTGTGTTAAACATGTCTGAAAGAAACATAACACAACTTCTTGATGAGGAAACAACATTATAACATAGATCAGAAAATAAGATAATACTATGTTGGTTATGTTATGTTGGTTTAATAGTAAAATAAATATATGATTGGGACCAGATTTCCCCAGATATCAGCCCCCACGATGTGATAAATACTCGTCGGCATGATATTACACGGCTACTCTTGTACGCAGCGACAACAGAGACATGTGGACCCCGTGGACAAAGAGAACGAAAGGTCGACCAAACAAAGCCCCATAGATCAGGTTAGAGGAGGATTTGAGGGCGAGTGTGAGAAAACCCCGTCCCGAATCCTCAAACAGTCACTCAGCACTTTCAATATTTGCAGCTATTAATCACACTGCAGCTCCTGACGGCTCCGCACGACTGAAATAGTGCAGTTCAAATAAATACGGCCCTGTGTTCACCTGCTGCCTGTGGACGGACAAATGGTCTGAGGGCACGAGGGGTTAGGGAGTCTGGAGGAAACACAGAGGGGGGATATGTACGCCGGAGTCTATACGCAGCTTCTTCAAATTTGTTCAACCCTTTGTCGACTCTGTGATAATATTTTTTGGCAGACTAAGGTTTTGGGTTGTTATTTTTACTGGGTTTTTTTAAAGATAAAGTTTGACAATGCAGTGTAAATGTAAAAAGATCTCATCGCTCCCTCAGACCAATGTGTGAATTGTCTTGCCTAAGGACACAACGACAGTTTAGACGACAGTTTACGCAAGTTTACACTTCAAGGAGTGACAGTAGGAGTAGGAGTGTTTGTCTACTGACAGACAGGTCGGCCGGGTGATTCCAGCTCACACAGTTGAATGCTGTTGTTGTGTTTTTGGGCAAGACACTTAACCCGTCCCTGCCCCCAGTGTCTGAGTGCACTAGTGTATTATAATAATAATGATAATAATAGTAATAATAATGAGAAGAAGAATGAGAAGAAGGAGAAGAAGAAGAAGAAGAAGGAGAAGAAGGAGAAGAAGAAGAAGAAGAAGAAGAAGAAGGAAAAGAAGGAGAAGAAGAAGAAGAAAAGAGGAGAAGAAGGAGAAGAAGAAGAAGAAGGAAAAGAAGAAGAAGGAGAAGAAGAAGAATTAGAAGAAGAAGAAGAATAGGAAGAAGAAGAAGAACAGGAAGAAGAAGAAGAAGAAGAAGAAGAGGAATAGGAAGAAGAAGAAGAATAGGAAGAAGAAGAAGAACAGGAAGAAGAAGAAGAAGAAGAAGAAGAGGAATAGGAAGAAGAAGAAGAATAGGAAGAAGAAGAAGAACAGGAAGAAGAAGAAGAAGAAGAAGAAGAGGAATAGGAAGAAGAAGAAGAATAGGAAGAAGAAGAAGAACAGGAAGAAGAAGAAGAAGAAGAAGAAGAGGAATAGGAAGAAGAAGAAGAATAGGAAGAAGAAGAAGAACAGGAAGAAGAAGAAGAAGAAGAAGAAGAGGAATAGGAAGAAGAAGAAGAATAGGAAGAAGAAGAAGAATAGGAAGAAGAAGAAGAAGAAAAAGAAGAAGAAGAAGAAGAAGGAGAAGAAGAAGAAGGAGAAGAAGACATTTTATTTATTTGGCGCCTTTATGGAGACTCAAGGTTAACATAAACAAATTAAATACTATTAAAACATACAATTAAAAACATACAGTTAAAGAAGAACAGTATTTAATTGATTGATTGTATTGAGTATTGTATTTAGAATCATATTTTATAAGGATTTAGAATTTATTGCTTAGTATTTCGTGCTGTATTTAGACAGTATTATAATTAACTGATTGTATTTAATTAAGCTGCATTAGTATGAGCGTGTGAGTGCATGGGTGAGTCTTTAAGTGCCTTGAAAGCAGAAAAGCACTATAAAAAAATATGAATATTTATCATTAGAGTGATGGTGTCCCACTGTTATGGTGATTCACGCCATCATTGAGAGATTATGTGATATATAACTGTGAATACACATAATTATAACAGTATTTCTTTGTTTTATTTCCCCATATATCAATATATTTTTGCACATCCTTGAGTTTATGCAACAGTGTATTTAAAAATGTCTTTATTTGGACATAGTTTTTGGTTTAACACTATAATTTTACTCCTGCATGATGGGGAAACTGCCTTGGCAAGCATCTGGGGTGTACAAGTGTTTTTTTGTTGTAGGGGACATACTAAAATCAAAAATAAGGCAAAGTGAATATTAGTAAGTCATTTCTTGAACAGCTTTCTATTTCCATGGAATAAAGCAGATGACATACCCAGAAAGTTAAACATTGTTGCTTAAATGATGTTGTTAGTCTACTAATAAAGGAAAAATCATGGGAATCTAATTTTTGCCCCCAAAAGGTTAAACAAAACTTCAATTCAACATAAAAACAACCAAAATCCCTTTTTAGTTTGAAACATTCTTTACAAAAAACACAAAATAATATAAATATCCAGTGTAATATGTTTATGAGGTTAGAAAACACCATTTTGAAGACGACAGTGTTCATGTTTCTAGAAAAGACAAAAGTTCCTAAATGCAGCACCCTATAAAAGGAGCATATTTTCTGTGAGAGGCGTGTGTCCAGTTTGTGACCAACATAGAAAGTTTACAGGAACAGAACAGCGCATTACTGTAGCCCGTAGAACAGTAACACTGGGCTGGTCTCACAATGTCTGCTCCAAAATGACCGTTTTGAACTTGAGATTCTTGGATTGAAGGAGGCAGTTAGGTAAGTGTGGCTGCAGACTGCTATAAGGGCTCATTTGTGCACAATAAGCCGTAAGAAAAGATTTGGATTTGGACGAGGTACTGAAGTCAAAAGAGAAGAGAGGCCAAGTACAGTCTGCGTCAATGGAGGAAAATGTGAGCTGAAAAAACGCCAGAAGATAAATAACAAAATGCACCACAGTCAAATTACATGAAACTTAAAACGGACAATCTATTACCCATACAATAACAATGACCAGAACCAGAACCGCTAATGATTAAACGTGGTTAAAGAAGAATTTCATTAAACTGCAGATTGCAAATGCAGAAGTTAAAAATGACGTCAATAAGTAAATAAGTTGATGGGTGTGATTATTTATGCTACAACTTACTCTGCTTGTTTTTAGATTAAAATGAAGTGTAAAAGAAATGTCAAATATTATTACAGATACTTTGCAATGACATCACACCGCGGTTCAAGAGTCGTGACAAAGACAGGTTAGCAAATACTGTCAAAAAATTATTAAAACTCAAGAAAAAAATACTAAATTTATTTAAACAACACATTTTCAGGAGCCTCTGATCAATACTTTTACTTTTACTGTTTAGTTTAGGTGAAAGAAACAAACGGAAAATGCTAATGCTAATGCTAATGCTAGCTTGTGACTGGGTTGTGACGTGTTGTATTTCCAACTAAGTCAGTGCTTTCTGATCAGACTGCATTAAAATAAAACTTATTAAAGACTAACAGAGGCTTAAACAGAGCAGAGCCTCTAGTTAGCATCACACCCGCTGGGAATCTTGATGATATTCGCTGTAAATTATCAATTAACAGATTTTTTAATAGCATTGTTAGCTCTTTAGGCTTTAACGCTCAATGTATAACCAAGGCCCAGTGTATTGAAGGAAAACTAGAGCTAAAATGGTAAATGTCCATGTCGTAGGCAGGTTAATGTATTGCTCAAGGACACAACAACAATATTCATACAGTGGAAAAGCGCAACAACAAATCTGTTTTCAGTCAACATAAAAGCAACAAGATTCAAAAAATGTACCTTCAGTGCTTTTTGTGTCATAATATAACTCTTTTAATGCAGGAGTTGGAAATTCAACAGCCAATAAAACAGAAATGTGTTTTTTGTGTGACTTTGTGTGTCGGCAGAAGTCTTGTGTGTCACGCTGAGTTACCCACGATGCAATGCGTTAATGATTCGAGCCACAGACACCAGCAGCAGGTTTACATTTATTACAGTAGAGCAGAACCTTACCACACTGTCGTCTCATTCAGATCTCAAATGAATCATAAGACATAAAGCGTTTTTACTGTTTCCAATATGAAGCGCAGGAAATGAGCGAGATCACATCAGAATTGGGTATTTACAAATGTAACGTTGTACACAAGCAAAATGAAATGTCTAAAGTGATCAATGTTACCAGAGGGCAGGTCTGTCCCACATCTGGAGAGAGTTTGTTTAATCTCTGGTCTACGGTCTGGATTCTGTTTTAATATTTCATCTTAACAACATCCAGAATTGAACATATTTTAGCAATTTTGTGAAATTTATTGAATTATATTGTTGAAATTGAGCGGTGTAAAAGCCTATTCTTATTTTTTATGAATAAAGTGGCCAAAGTTATAAATTATATGTCTTGATTGAAGCATTAGATGATGATTCAATTTCTGGGAGATCCTTTAAAGCTGCACTGTGGAACTTTTTGGATGGGGGTCTGCTTTAATGGATATGTCGTTGGTCTGCTTGGAGTGTCACTTACATTAAACAGCTCTACCTTACTTAACGTATATACAGTATAGCTCAAAGATACATAGAAAAACAGGAGAAAAATTGAGAAAAACAGGAGAAAAACGGAGAAAAACAGAGAAAAACAGGAGAAAAACTGAGAAAAACTGAAAAAAACTGAAAAAAACTGAGAAAAACTGAGAAAAACGGAGAAAAACGGAGAAAAGCTACGGACCCTCCACCAGAAAAGTTACACCATGCATCTTTAAAGTAGCATGAGACTTGTTTGATTTTATTTGTAAATGGCGGGTGACCAATGAGCTCTCGCGTCACTGAAATAAACTGTATAATCACATCTTGAAACACAGCGAAGGGCGTGGGGACCAAACTGATATCCGTCTGTAAAGAAAAAATAAACAATCTTATTTTTACCAAACTGTAGCCATGGTAACACTTGTTTTTTCACTGCTGGTCCAGATTCACCCAGTGTATTAAACTCCATCCTCCCACTGCCATAAGGGCACAAAACACTTATTTATAGGAGCTAGAGCAGTTTAAATCCACATTCAACTGAAAGCTCCACTTGGCTCCAAATAAATCCTCGAATCAAAGTGCTGCTTCAGACCAGGACTCTGTTTGATCTCACAGTTTTTCACTGATTTCAACGCCTCAACCCCAGTACTTTCTAAGGCTTAAAGTTAAAATACCAAGTAACACTGCAGAACATATTTGGTTCTTTTGGAAAATATGTTTTTCATAGACCATATGACCCTTGATATTGAAAAACACCTACTCACAACTGCCAGTGCTGTGTTAAATCTTCTTTTGACTTGATCTTAAGAAGCAGTATGGAAGAAATAAAATAAATAAAACATGGACAAAAAGATAGACCTTCATTCAATTACTACAGCACATACGCTTACAACATTTAATCGCCGTCATTTAACACAAAATTGACACGAAAAAACACAAAAATAGTGAAATTTCTTCCTCCACAGTCTCTACTAACAACCAATCCTCCAATAAAAAGATACAAGCATATTATTTGAACGATCTTGTCTTTATCTTGATTCATATTTGATTGATTGCACAGCCCGACTTTACTGATACTTTGCAGTAACATCACACTGAGGGTTTTCTACGTGAATCTCGTGGAAGGTTTTGCAGTTACCATGTAGACAAAAGAGGTTTTAAGTTTGAAAACCAGTGAAAACATAGAATTAATTAATTAGCACATTTTCAGGAGTCTGTGATCAATACGAGTCCTGTTTAGGTGTTTGATTTTCAGCAAAAACAGTGAGAAGAAGAAGAGGAAGAAGAAGAAGAATGAGAAGAAGAAGAAGAAGAAGAAGAAGAAGAAGAGTGACTGACTGGAAAACTGTTGGCTAATGTTAACAAATTTGTGACTAATTTTATGTGTTTAGAGACTTATTTAACAGCTCTGGTCAGTTCGTCAAAATAGAGATCAGTTTAAAATCTAATAGATCTTCTGACAGAACAGTGCCTCCAGCTAGCATCACACCCCCAAGGAATGATGACGTCAGCTGCAAAGTATCAATGAGATTTCTGAGCGCCACAAAACACCTCCAGTTGTAGCTATACCACATTTTGCTATAAAAAGTATTGGTTTTGAACTCTTTTGTGATCCTGTCATGCCTCCACTTGAATTTCAGTGACAACGGAAAAAAACCAGGGCGACGTGAAAACCGCCGTCCCCTGAAACGCCGCTCGGAGGGGGGGCTGCGTTCAGACGGGAGCTCCGCGGACGAGTTTTGAATGTAAACATGCGGTCAGGGCAGGACACGGCACAAGGGGAGGGAAGGGTCCATTTCCTCTTTGTAACTGTATCTCAAAAGCGTGTCTCATTATAGCCGAGCACTGTGGGGTCGTATAGGGACACAATGACAATATAAATGTGTCACTTCAGCTACACAGGGATGCATATCAAACACTTATTATATTATGAGTGGGTGTGTTCAGATAATACTCCCTACACATAAAGTAAAAAGGTTTCTGTCACTGAACTTTGAACATACTGTACGTACATGAACCTTTTTCAAACATTTTGACAGGACTGACATTTAGATTGAGTTCATATTTATCTTGGCTTGAGACTGGGAAGGACAAAATTCTGACTTGAGACTCCCTGTAACGATAATTGATCATATACCATATTTTTCGGGCTACAAAGTGCACCAGATTATAAAGCGCAGTATCAAATCGTTCCTAAAATAAATCGTCTAAGTCACTTTTTTTTAGTTTATTTAGGCAAAAAAAAAGCCATAATTTCAATTTTGGGGGGAGTTTTTTTGTGTTTCCTGAAAAACCTGAAAAAGTGACTTATGTGATTATTTTAGGAAGGTGTCGAAATAATATGTCAGTTGTGTCATTGTCCACACATAAGGAGCATCGGATTATAAGGCACAATAAGCGAAACAAAACGCGTGTCGGATAAATCGAACTTTATTCAGGTCATTTACAGTAACTCTCAGTTGTAGCTAACACAAAAATACAAGTTTAACAGTTGGTGATTTGGGCATCAAACATGCCCGGATCCTCTCAACATTGTTCAGTTTTAACACAAAAATACAAAACCTGAAATCTGCATGGTGCATGTCTCTTAACAGGTGCATTTTGGGTCCTTGTACAGCACACGGCAGAACTACCGGTATGTTGCACAGTCGCCCTATATGTGGCCAACATATTACTCCTCCTGACTCGCCCACTAATACCTTATTAGACTAATGTGGACAACATCAAATCAGTTGGAGGTTTAAACACAACCAAAGGTCAAACATAAGGCCACTGGATTATAAGGCCACTGTTGATTTGTTGATTTTTGTTGATGCGCCTTATAGTCTGAAAAATACGGTATATAAAGGTAACAAATTATATTATTCTTATGCAGTTTACAGATATAAAAAGGTGCACTATATAAAAACGCACTTCGTAATTTTTCTGTTGGAGGGTACGCCATTTGCTTGTCTCCATGGAGATGGTCCTGCGTTCCTTGGGTTTTCCACAGTATGGCATTAAATTAAAACTTACAAAGCAGTTCTATGGAGAAGTGAGTTTGCTTGCAGGTTTTTTTAGACGTATTCTTAGCAATAAAAGCCAAGGTGCGATCTTGCTGTTCTACAAAGTCATTTCATTTCCACAGAAACCAGCAGGTACCAGACCCCTCACCAGAAAGTTGCATAGTAGAGCATTAAATATTGTTGTAGCACTTATCAACTAATGAAGTGTCTCGAAGCTACGCCCAATCATCCACACAGTCCAATATGTGTAAACCATTATGTTAATGTATTTTAGACATAAAAGCGCCCTTGAACTATGCTTTGGTAATTACAGCCATCACAATATATGCACAGTGTCCTGAAGGAGAAAGAATTTAAATAGCGTTTTACAGCTTTGTTTTAGTTTGCCTGTCTCCTGGGTGTTTCAGACCGTTATCCCCTCCTCTGGGCTACTTCATATAAAGATGTCTAATTGAAGGCTGAGCACAAAACAAATGACTACATTAGGCTGCAGTCCCATTTACTCTTCTTTCTTCCTGTCTCTCAGTACTGTAATGCTCTTGGCCTGTCCTGTTGTCATTTAAATTATAGTGCGCAGACTACAGACTAAGGCACATGCTTTTAAACAAGCCCACCCAACCTGAGCTGCTCTCTGCTATAACGCTGAGAGGTTGAAAGTTTAAATTGAACCACGCAGTCTGTAATATACAATCAAATGCCATTATTTTATCACACATAATTATTAGTTACTTTTGGGGGTTATTAGACTTCATGACTGTGTAAATTTAACCATTTGGATACAGTACTTTTCTGATGGTGGGTCCACTACCTACTGGTCTCCATGGAGATGTTATTGCTTTCCCTGAAATGTTCCAAATTATGACATTAAACGTATCCATCTAGCATTTATTCATTATGGGGTTTTCTACTGCTCAAAATTACAGTAATTCCTTCCTTCCCTCCACAAATCTGAATTGTAATGTAGTGTGGTCAATAGACACAGCAATAACACAAGCAGGCACAAGCACTATTGGATTTTGGAGCACCAAACATGCTCACACTAACAATACCAGACGGGTATTTTGCCACCAGTTGTTACCCTTGTGGGTATCACCTGATGGTCCCTAGATTACCAGACCAATAGTGTTACAATATCATATTACATTACATCATACATTGCACTTTTAACTTGTAAATATTTATTGTATTGTATATTTGTATATTGTATAGTTGCTTTAACTTTAACCTGTATTTTGCCATCAGATGTCCCCACCAGAAAGTTGCATAGTAGAGCATTAAATATTGTTGTAGCACTTATCAACTAATGAAGTGTCTCGAAGCTACGCCCAATCATCCACACAGTCCAATATGTGTAAACCATTATGTTAATGTATTTTAGACATAAAAGCGCCCTTGAACTATGCTTTGGTAATTACAGCCATCACAATATATGCACAGTGTCCTGAAGGAGAAAGAATTTAAATAGCGTTTTACAGCTTTGTTTTAGTTTGCCTGTCTCCTGGGTGTTTCAGACCGTTATCCCCTCCTCTGGGCTACTTCATATAAAGATGTCTAATTGAAGGCTGAGCACAAAACAAATGACTACATTAGGCTGCAGTCCCATTTACTCTTCTTTCTTCCTGTCTCTCAGTACTGTAATGCTCTTGGCCTGTCCTGTTGTCATTTAAATTATAGTGCGCAGACTACAGACTAAGGCACATGCTTTTAAACAAGCCCACCCAACCTGAGCTGCTCTCTGCTATAACGCTGAGAGGTTGAAAGTTTAAATTGAACCACGCAGTCTGTAATATACAATCAAATGCCATTATTTTATCACACATAATTATTAGTTACTTTTGGGGGTTATTAGACTTCATGACTGTGTAAATTTAACCATTTGGATACAGTACTTTTCTGATGGTGGGTCCACTACCTACTGGTCTCCATGGAGATGTTATTGCTTTCCCTGAAATGTTCCAAATTATGACATTAAACGTATCCATCTAGCATTTATTCATTATGGGGTTTTCTACTGCTCAAAATTACAGTAATTCCTTCCTTCCCTCCACAAATCTGAATTGTAATGTAGTGTGGTCAATAGACACAGCAATAACACAAGCAGGTGGGAGTAGACATAGTGCATAAGTAGCTACAGTGCACTTTTAATACTATACAGTGTGTGAGGGCATGTGTCTTTACAACTGTTTGATTAATTACCAGTCCAGAGTGCTATTCAGTGAATCAGTGTTTCAGGTTTATGCAGTTAAAATCTGGAACAATTTTACTGACGACGTGAGACAATATATGACTGAAATGGTTTTATTCTGCACTCTTCTCTTTTAATGTTAATTTTAGGATGATTATTTATATTCTGATTTGTTTGCAGTGTGACTTTAATTAGAGATCAACCAATACCGTTTTTTTAATGGTGGATGCCGATGCCGATTGTTAAAAATTCAGTGAAACCGATGGCCAATCAACTTTTTTGTTTGAATCAACCTTGTTTTAAAACTGGATAAGACAGCAGTGTGGTCACATTTTTGCACTCTTTGGACTAAAGTGTTCAAACAAAGCTTTATGCATACATTCTTTACGCAAATATCGACCTCTGCAGGAGATTAAAGGCCAATAGCCAAAACACTCAAAAGTCCAAATATCGTCCTGATATATTATATATTACCTTGCCTTCAGTGAGTTTGTTTGACGCTATATGAACCTACCTATAACAGAATAGAGGACTTTAGAAGATAATTGCAATGACATACTGAAAATGACTTTATAATGGTTCCTGTGTGTGATTTTAAGTTTTTAATCTACTCACTTTGAACATCATAAAAGACTGACTCCTCATATTGTGTTTTATCTCTGCAGGTGCACTTCTTTAAGCTTTATGCACTGTGAAATCGGTGCTATCAGAGGAATGACAAGTGGAGGTCTGTCCAATATCAAAATAAAGAAAAAATGTTTGGAAGGAGTTTGGGGCCCTGGCAGCAACACGCCTGCCACGAGACTGACAGCCAAAGCCAAGAAGGGCAAAATATTCAAAACATTAAACAAAACTATAAATCTAATAAGTTGAAAGCTGTGATTTAATTTGGACTTGACTTCATTGCACTGTTTAATTGATCTTTATTTCAGTGCTATATTTCTGGCAACAGGAGCTTCGACTGGCTTGGGTCCACTGCTATTTCAATATGAAAACATGTCACACAAAAGCCAAACTGGCACAGGATTAGTCAGAACCATATAGTAGCTTTAATTCAGCATCACTGGGCATTCCCTGGTTAGAAGTTAAATGGCCGACATGCATTTCTTTCATGCACACACAGTACCACATTTTTTTCTTTACTATGGGATCCCTGCAGCCTTTTTGTCCTTTGGTGCACCTCATACATGTAACAATGGGTCTAAAAATCTCAACAGTTGAAAGGACAATTCACTGTGGGTGGCTTGTTTTCTCTGTAATATCAAAAAGAAAACTGCCATGTGAAGGAGCAGTGCTTCTCCAAGTGGCAGACGAGAGGGGAGGTCACTGCGATGGGGGATTTATGAGGATTTCAGGATATAATT
>JACN01124928.1:0-15182 GCA_000787155.1 Scartelaos histophorus | reverse complement strand
AAAAGCCAGAGAATAAAAGTGGGTGTTGTGTTTTCCGTTTATGGATTATTATTAAAAGTGACATTTTACCCTTATGTTACCCTATACAGTATTATAAGTGTCCAATTGAGCTTTAAAAATATCCAGGAGCAAAACAGGAAAAGCGAGGTGGAAACGGGTTTTGTGGTGCGTTTTATTTTGAAAGGCGCAGACGCGGTGGTGCGTGTGCCGCTGCGCGTCTTTACGCAGATGTCGCGGTACAAAACATGTTCTGGAGAAGGGAGCTCAGAGCCTCGCGTTGATCTAACTCCAGACAGTTTGAGTGGAGCGCGGTGTTTGCGGTGCTGGAGAAGATGGGCGCTTTGGAGTGAAGTTTGGCTCGTCCGCAGCCTGGACACTACTCCGGGCTCTGTTTGCTCCGGATTCTTGGACACTCCTTTTTGTGTGCGCTGGATGTGGTGGACCGAGTTGAGGAGAGATCCCTGCAAACATTCCCCATAGCTCGGTAAGTTGGGACTTTACTTCCCTTTGAACTGATTTGGATCTGAAAGCTGCGAAAAGCCTGGAAAGCTCCGGGCTGGTTGTGTGTGGCGTCAGGCGAGGGCTAGTTTACCAACTCCCCCGCGTCTGTGCTCCTGTAGCCTTCACTTACCTCTCACAACACACAATATTATCGCCCTAAAACAAAGACTCTTATTTGGGGCTGTGGACTGAAGCCTACGTGACGCAACTTTTTTTTTTGTAAACAACTCCGCATGCACGAGGAGCCCCTCATCCACACACAGACACGTATTATCCTCTTCTTTTTTAATGTCAGCCTCTATAATGTTCATTTTATTATCATTATTGAAGTTATTTATGTTTGTTTTACCCTGTATTGTGTTTTCTTATTCTGGAAAACACTTTAAATGACTTTATGTACTATTAAAATCTGCGTTTCTTAGTTAACACTGGTGACACTTCCACAATTCAATAAATATTCACTTCAGTTTAACTTTGAGCTACATTTTCCTAATCTGTAGTTGTCCTCTGCTTTTATTACTTTGTTATTACCCCCCTCTTTATTGATTTCTTATCTGAACTTTGACAATTAAAATATAGAAGTGGACGAGTTGACTCAAGAAACTTTTGTGCCAGTTTTTTAGGAAATGGCAACAGCTCTGAGTGGCCGAGCTCCAGGAGGACGAGGACCAAACCGGAGCAAGGGTCGGATTCTGGGGATCATAGACGCCATCCAGGACGCGGTGGGGCCCCCCAAACAGGCGGCCGCAGACCGACGCACAGTGGAAAAAACATGGAAGTTTATGGACAAAGTTGTAAGTGCTGCAGTTTTGTGACTTTATAACTCCTTTAAAACTTATTAGGCTTCTGTTTTTGTTTTTATCTCTCCCTAAAACAAGATATTATCAGTTAAATTCTTATATTCTCTTAAATTCTTGACAAAATAATGCATGATTACCAGTTTAAAGTAGTTTTATTATGTACTTCCTCGGTCTTGCTTTGGCCCTACTTTCGTTTCTATCTTTAAAATGTGATCTCTGTGCTCATTTTACAGACATATTATGAAAAATGGACTTCCTAAGAGCTTTCATACATAATATTTTTTTCCTCGGGCTCGTTTAACCTACTCACTCAAAGTTATATTTAGAGTCATCTTTATTCCCCTGCAATCAAGAGGCTATTGCTCTGAAAATACCCGATTTAGCCAAACCCCGAAACATGCGCACTAATTGGCACTTAAGTTTCTCCAATATTAAGCTATTAAAAAAAAAAAACGTGGTTCAGCTACAAGTATTTTGGTGCAAATCAAAAACTATAGGCAGAAGGTTGAAAAAAATTGTAATATTGTAATGTGTTTTGCAATTTTATAATAATAGGATCCATATTTTATACTCGTGCAGAATGAATTGACAAAAATATGAACAACAGGTTGAGCTTTTTAGTTGCTTTTATGCAGCATAAAGAAGAATTCTGCTTTTTAATGCAGAATAAGACTGGATACTTTGTTTTTCGTTGTGGAAATTACAGTATTCTTAAAAAACTGCAGCCTGATGATGAATTCAGAAAGGTGATGCATGTTTTAAAGGTATTTCTGAAAAATTACATCACCTTTAATCAATGTAAAGTTAAATAGACTTTTAATATTGTTTAACACACAATAATATCACCCAAAAAGTTCCAGAATGCATCTTTAACATTATGGTGTGTGGCAGGTTCGCCTCTGTCAGAACCCCCGGCTCCAGCTGAAGAACAGTCCGCCTTATATACTGGATATTTTACCTGACGCCTACCAGCACCTCAGGCTAATCCTGGGCAAATACGAAGAGAACCAGAAACTCACACAACTCAGTGAAAACGAGTACTTTAAAATCTACATCGACAGCCTGATGAAGAAGTCCAAGAGGGCCATCCGGCTCTTCAAAGAGGGCAAGGAGAGGATGTACGAGGAGCAGTCGCAGGACCGGTGAGTCTGCTGTTTTTAAGAAGAATACTGCACTTTAAAGCTATAATTTATGACATCTGTGGATTATTTGGACATTTTAAATCACAATATTCATCTAAAACGACTTAACGGTGCACTGTGTAACTTTTTGGTTGCGGATTCTGCCTTAAAATGTTCCACAGTGTGACATGAAACACCTTCACTTTTATATTTATTTAATTACATGTGGTTTTAAAGCTTAAAAAGACAAAAAATCAAACATTCTGACTGTGAGTGGGTTCGCCTCTCCACAGATCTGACCTGCAGCTTGGTTCCATGAAGTGTCCCTTAATGCCACATTGTGAAACATTCCCGACAAAGCCTTAACATCATGGAGAAAAGCAATAGAAAAGTTACACGATGCAGCTTTAAATAAGACATACTGTGCTTTTATTTGCTGTATAGATGTTATTATGACGCCTGTGGATCATTATGTTCTAATTTCGACATTTTACATTGCAATATTCGCCTAAAACGACTTCATAAAAGAACCTAATTTGCTGAAGAGTCTGCAAATGAGACCTTGAATGCAGAAGTAGAGAGATTGCACAAACAGGCATGAATCATCGTAAATACAACTCCGATTGGGTAAATGAAAAGGCGAAACCTTTATGACATGAGCAAAAAGTTGATTTTGAGTAATATGTTTTAAATTTATGTCCCTTTAAGCCTTTAAGTGTGTGTTTTATTTTTGCACTTAAGTACAGTGGTTAGTGAAACATTTTTGGCATGAAGTTTTACCTGCAGAAACCTGTTGAAATCACCTGACAGAGTTTTTTTTTTGGTTCCTGTTTGCAGCTCACTAATTACTGTCCTGACCTTCTCCAACTTTCCTTTAGAAAACTTTTGATAAATTAAAATATTCTTTCAAGTCATTAGCAGGTTTGTCAAAAGATACTAAAATAAGATACTAGTTTTACAGAGTTTTCATACTAAAAAAGTTCCATTCGCCACACAGAACTGACTTGGGTTTCTAGATCTGTTCTTGCAGTAAGAAAAAGAGTGTAGCATGTGAGTCCTGGCAGAATGTGGAAGAAATAAGTGCAGTGAAAGCATCGTGTGATTTGTGAGGCGTCATGTGCATTTCCCACTGTGTCACTTTGATGAGCGGCGTTGTTCAAACATATGATGATCTCTTTAGTTTTCCAGAGACTTGCTCACTTCTCATCTGCTTTATGTGCTGCTTCATTCTCACTTGTGATGAGTTGTTGTAACTGTGGAAAACCTTTGAAGTGACTTTGAAATACCCCCACAGAGAAATTAACATTTTGTATTAGATTAAAATGTCACAGAGATGAAGGCAGACATCAGGTGCACAGTGTGTGAGACGGGTCTAGACAGCGGCCCACAGAGCACAGCACACACACTCACACACACTCACACACACTCACATAGATGCATATGTAGGTGTGTGTGTGTGCAGTACAGCGGCCCACAGAGCACAGCACTCACACACACTCACATAGATGCATATGTAGGTGTGTGTATGTGCAGTACAGCTCGTCTCTTTGGAGACAGTGACGCTGATCTACACTGAGAGCTTTGTCCACTTGAGCAGGGTCAGACCAAGGGCACACAGCGGGTCCTGCACTGATCCTCAAACTACCACAAACCCGAGCTGAGATTCTCTGGAGCCTCCAGTATCTGAGCTGTCGTCTTCAGTGAGATGATGCGTGTGTGAGGGACGCAGTCTGACCCGTCACTCTCCCAGAGTGGGAAGTGCTCACAGAGAAGTGAAAGACAAAGTTCAAGCAAAAGAAACACGCTCAGGCCTCATCAGCGAAAAGAAATGATGCAGACATTTTGGGTTCACAGCACAGCCAGTGCTCCTGCTGTTAAGTCTTTATCTTCCTCTGGAAATTGCAATCATGCAAAAATGCAGCATCACATTTGTACTGACCGGGTCTGTGAGCTGACGGCGCTAACAGGAAGTGTATGTAAATAATGGCATCAAATAAGACTCATCGCTCTTATGTTTGCTCAGATTAGCAAAACAAATTTACTTTGAGCCGGCACTATTTCCTCTTTAACAATGACCTAAATGCGTTACAAACACTTAGTATTGACTGGGGCAGCGGATGTGAGCAGGGTGAGCAGGAGAAATGGGGTCTAAGCAGTAAAACTCTGTGGAATAATGTAAAAAACAATTGTCTGGAAACACTAATATACAGTCTGACACACCAGCTCCAGTTGTGTTTGTGTGTGTAGTTAATATCACACTCACATAAGTGAGAAAATGTGCTATTTTCCACCATTTCACACCAGAAGTCTTTTCACAAAAATGATAGATTTAATTAAGTATAGATTTAATTAAGAGTGTGACGCTCCAGTGGCTCAGGAGCTCTTGCCATGTGCAGCACAGAGGGAAACTCCCTTTGTGCTTTTACATCCTGTTCATATATTTCCTGCATAAGCCTCAAATAGTGTCCGGGTGCGTTTGATTTGTCTCTCAGAACAGCTTGAATCGTTCCTCATGCTGTTCCCTGCGTCTGCATGGACATTAATTGCTTCTTCTTCACCTCTAAAGCTCCCAGAGGGCTGAGCTTGTGTCGGCTCAATTTATCAAGTCCACTGCACTTCATTAGCATCAGTTACTATACAGTAAACAGCTCACGTATCACAGACTAAAACCTAAAGAAAACACTGGGCCCTGTGGCCATTAGAGCTAACCTGGCCCTGGGTGAGAGAGACTGTTTCCCATGAACCCCAGACATACAATAGAATAATCCTTCAGGTGCTCCTGGCTCTAGATCTGAGAGGGGCCCTGGGCCCTGGGCCCTGGGCTCTGGGCTCTGCTGCTTCTGCACCTTCTAGAGGCAACACTGGGGCAAATACTGAGGGCACATTTCCCCAAGGCACAGTTCTACAAATAAGACGTCCCTGAGAAACTAATGTGTGATTTATTGTTCAACAAGTATAATATAATGATAACTAATGTCTCCTTTAGTTTGGTTTGCAGAACATAGTAACAGACTGTGGCTTGTAGTCGGTGTGTACTTGTGTACTTGTACTGCAGAGCTGTGTCTGCTTGGTACAGGGTCCAAGTGCAGTTGTAAAGCCTTTGTCCCAGCTGAAGGGTCACTTGAGTTTTTCACTTTGAGCACAATTCAAAGTGACTTTGTGGATTGTACAGAAATGTGTGATAATTGTTGGCGTTGCCTGTGCAGATACAGGATTGGATTACTGGCATAGACAATATTATATGACTGTAGCCAGGTTTGATTTCATTATTGACGGGTGTTATTGACTTTATAGCATTGGCTTCCATTACATTAGGGCCAGTATTACTCTGTGGGCATGTGCACCTTCTGTCCCTGCTCATAAAGTCATGTAAAACTCTGTGATACATGTTCTTCAGATCTTCTCCTTCAGCTGAACATTTACTGGTCTTTTCTCATCTCACTTCTCTCATGTTATTGACAGAAGACAAAATGGAGTCCAGTTTAAATCATAGTTTTGGGGATGATCTGTTGCTTTTTCCTTTAAATGTGACATTTTAGAGTTTTCCATGGTTGCATAAGCAGTTGTTTTTTATGACTGACTTTGGCTTTCTAAACTGCCAAATTGCCAAAATAGATAAGAAATTCAGACGTAATGTTAAGTTCATTTCACCAGAATCAAGCTGGATTGGAAGAGGTAGCATGAACAATTAATGAGTTTTAGAATAGTATTTATCTCAAAATTACTTTTTTTTGTTTTAACACATAAAGTTATCTTTAAATACTTAAAAATTATTGTCTATGTCGTCTACTTGACAGTTTAAGATGAACAAGCACCAGTGTCTTGTGTGGAAAACTCAGTGGGCAGGAGGGTTGTAGAATTTTGGGAAAGATATAAAAGCATTTTGATTTGATATGCAATTTATATTTCAATGGTACGATTCTCTTAAAAAAAAAAAAAATCACAGTTTTAACAATACAGTAGCATTAAGTGGGAGAAGACTGGAATGAAGTGATAAACTAATACACGAATTTTATGCATTTCCGAGCATGTTTTAGAGTATTTAGTGCAGGGTTATGAATGTTTGCACATAATAATGGCCTCATTATGTGAACAAAGGACATTACGTTGGCCAAATAATTGCGACGATTCAGATTTTGTATTCATTTGTGATATATCTTGCTTGTGTGTCGTTAGTTGGCTGCTCTGTGTGGGTGAGAGTCCTGCCTGTGCATTTTATCATTGACCTGCCACTGCCAGCGTCCAAAAACGTTACTCACAATGTCTGACAAAGATTCATTAAAAGAGCAGCGTCTCTTTTGACAAAATAGTCCGGCGATCGTGCATCTGGTCCCGTCTCCAGGGATGGGCGGGGCCTCTGAGTCCCGTACACCAGACCGTTTCATATGCTTGATTAACTGCTTTGATTGGCCCCGGGACCCCCTTTTTGTGGCGGCCGTACCCCAATTTAAGCCATCTGATGTCCACGCGCCTCCCGCCGGCCCCTCAGCCCCGATACTCCGTCTTTGCCGTCTCCTGCGGACCACCTGAGCCCACAGCATCCTCCATACGTCTTCATTTTACACGCACATGTGATGAGAATATTAATGAAGAGGCTAAACAAAAGGAGCACTGCCTTTTGTGGGGTTTTGTGTTGTGATAAAGTGTTGTTTCTTACTATATGATTTATTTCTCTATACTTTGTGGTTAAATAGCGTAATGCTTAGATAGAACCATAAACTGTCTTTATAAATGGACACAGCGAACCCACTTCCACCTTCCTGTCTTCTCTCTCTGTAACTTCTGCCTCATTAATTTGGTCTTAAAATGTTTCTATAAACTCAATCTACTTAATATGAGCGTTTTTATGTAGCTGCTTTGCTAATAAATTCCTATTTCTAACATGGACTTCAGTTCCAAATTTGCTCCTGTATGTGCAGCCTTGTGCAGCGCTTAATAATTGACTAATAATAATTAACTGAGCTCTTAAGAAGTAGAGCTATTATTATTATTAGTAGTAGTAGTAGTAATAGTAGTAGTAGTAGTAGTATTTGATATGCAATTTATATTTTAATGGTACAATTCTCTTTTTTTTTATCACAGTTTTAACACAATACAGTAGCATTAAAGTGGGAGAAGACTGGAATGAACTGATAAACTAATACAAGAATTTCATGCATTTCGTAGTAGTAGTAGTAGTAGTAGTTGTTGTAGTAGTAGTAGTATATTTTTTTTATTTTTGTGTTTTGTTGTTTGGTTTCTTTATTGCTGTTAATATGATGCATGTATTTCCTGTCAGTTTCTGTGGGGAGACGGAAAAAAAAGGGAAAAAAAAGGCATTTATAGATTGACATGGACCCCAGGAAGAATAGTTTTTAATAACTAATTTGACTAAATAAAACAAATTAAAAAATAGCCTCATGAGCTTCATTTGACTGGACCTAAACGCCTTGGATAAAGTCACGCCCACTTCTTCATACACACTGTATATAGCACATCTTAGGGCTGGTTTATAGGCTAAAAAGTAATTTCATTAATTTATTAGACAGATTCTGATTTTGGAAGAGATTTATGTAGAAATAAAACAAATAAATAAAATAGCCTTGTGAGCTTCATTTGACTGGACCTAAACGCCATGGATAAAGTCATGCCCACTTCTTCATACACACTGTATATAGCACATCTTAGGGCTGGTTTATAGGCTAAAAAGTAATTTCATTCATTTATTAGAGACAGATTCTGATTTTGGAAGAGATTTATGTACAAATAAAACAAATAAACAAAATAGCCTTGTGAGTTTCATTTGACTGGACCTAAACGCCTTGGATAACGTCACATTCCCTTAGCCCACTTCTTCATACAGACTCTATATAGAACATACTAGGGCTGGTTTATAGGCTAAAAAGTACTTTCATTCATTTATTAGAGACAGATTCTGATTTTGGAAGAGATTTATGGGTTTTTTTGTATCTTTTATGTAGTAACTAAAACTGCTTCTGCCTCTATCTGTTTAAACTTCACTCTGATTGGTTATATCGACCTGTCACTCATTCAGAGGATGATGGAGTTTGACCAATAGGACGAATGGCGGGTTTTTTTTGCTGATTAAACAAACAAACCCCCTAATTTTATTATTTTGCTAATTCAAGTTGCAATTTCATTTTGATTGCGTTTAATCCTGCAGCCCTACAATAGTTCTTCCAGTTATTGTTCCTTATAAGAATAGTTTCGCGGGCTCATCTGAAGATCCTTTAGGGGAGATCTGTCATTTGGAGATGACATTTTGCATTCAGAGCCAGAAGTTCTGTGTCTGTCAGGGTTAAACACACGGGCCAGACTTCTGTATCAGCTGGATTAGTTGTTTCTGAGATGAAAATTCTGCTCCGGCGAGAGACCTGCTAACGCTGCATAAAATGACATTGACAAACTGGCGCTCTGTGGCTTTCATAACTCACTGAGCTGCTGGGATCAATTCACTGCAGGAGATGCTTCAGCTCAAAACCTCCTGTTCCTCTGAAGAAGTAACGCGTACGGGGCTGTCGTTCTGTAAATGTTAGTCGATAAACGGTGCGTTAGGTGACCAACATTTGTATTAGTTGCCTTTAGTTGACTTTTTTGATTTGACGATGCTGCAAATTATGTAAATTACTGAAAAATACTAACAAACAATAACACAAAAAGCAAATAATCATCAGTATATTTGATTTTTTAATTTTTTTTTATTAATCAAGGTTTTGAAAATGTGCTAAATTGTAAAATTGAGGAATATTATGAAATTATTATTTTTTTTTCCTTCTGCTCTATCGCCCAGTCCTAGTTCACTTATCATTTTATTTAAGGATTTACATCAACAGAAAGGAGAAGTTAGAGTGAGTTAGCTGAAGATAAGGTATTTTTATTTATCTTTATATAAATACATCGTTTCCTTGTACTTTACTTCTGCATAAATTGTTGTTTTGCAGTTGTGTCTTGTAAGTCAGATACATAGAGATACTAGTAATTTTAAGTGAATTGAATCCAGTATTTAAAACATAAATCTGAATTACATGTATCCCCCAAATCTTTCAGCCACAAAACTTACTGCACTTTTGACATTTCATCATTCAAGTACATCATTTTTCGGTTTCCGCTCATGAAGAACACACTGGTGAGTCAATTCAGTGTTGACTTTGAGCAAACCTAAGGACGTCTTGTTGCTCTTGTGTTTTAATAAACATTTTGACCCATCCTCAAACAGGAGATGGTCGACCAAAACAGTTTAGATGTTTGGCCATAAAAGACTTAGACTTGTAGATTTGTCTTTTGAGCAAGAATCTAAAATATTAGGATACATTTTGAGCTTTTCTTGGTGTTTTGAGAGTGATCTTCTTGGCTAAATGATATAATGCACAGAAATTCCCAGGCCGCTCTGCAGTAAAAGGTGCACTGTGTAACTTTTCTAGTAGAGGGTCTGCCTATGTTTCTGTCTGTGTCACAGTTTGGTATTAAACTGAACTTTCTCCGTGTAAAGAAGCAGGAGATGCCACCAGACCAAGATACAAATGTGTGCAGAGGTTGTCCTGCCGATTGTGGCTGTTCATGTTCTTTGACCAATAAAAACACCTGTAATTGAATGAATGTTATGAGTTTAATGCCACAATGTGAACGTTTCAATGTACCGTATTTTTGGGGCAATAAAGTGCACCGGATTACAAGGCGCAGTATCAAATAATATGTCAGTTGTGTCATTGTCCACACATAAGGAGCATCGGATTATAAGGCACAATAAGAGAAACAAAACGTGTGTCGGATAAATCGAACTTTATTCAGGTCATTTACAATAACTCTCAGTTGTAGCTAACACAAAAATACAAGTTTAACAGTTGGTGATTTGGGCATCAAACATGCCCGGATCCCTCTCAACATTGTTCAGTTTTAACACAGAAATACAAAACCTGAAATCTGCATGGTAATGGTGGCATTTTGGGTCCTTGTACAGCACACGGCAGAACTACCGGTATGTTGCACAGTCGCCCTATATGTCGCCAACATATTACTCCTCCTGACTCGCCCACTAATACGTTATTAGACTAATGTGGACAACATCAAATCGGTTGGAGGTTAAACACAACCAAAGGTCATACATAAGGCCACTGGATTATAAGGCCACTGTTGATTTTTGAGAAAATGTCATGATTTTAGATGCACCTTATAGTCCGAAAAATACGGTAATACAATAGAAACAAGGCGTTGATGCGTCCCCCAACAAAAAACTGACCCACTGAAGCATCCGCACTGTAAATTTCTCTGATCTGGCCAAGATTTTAAAATTGTATTTAAGATTTATATCAGGTTATTCATCTTTTTTTCAGATTTATGATCTACTTATTAGTTCTGAGATCGCTTAATCATAGTCTAGAGTGGTTTATTTTAAGATAACTTGTCAAGTAAAGTGATCTGTCCATGCAGCAAGATAATTTCACGACTTTTAACTCATTTTCTCATAGATTTTAGTGTTTATATTTTAAGCTTTTTTGCAGTGCATCATTCACATAAGTAGAAGAAGAAACCTTTATTTAATCATCAACGTCATATCATATTTTTCTCTATATTAACTCCCACATTTGTACAACTCTTTGTAGAACTGTGAGCTGGTCTAATATGTGATTCATTTGGACGGCTGCGTGTTGCCCGATGGGAGTTTGCTTCATGTAGACGGGGCCGTGTGATGAATAAGAGCAGTTTTCTCGTAGATCTTGTCATGTCCTGCAGCCGTGAGCACAATTCAGACATTAAGGCAAACATCACATGGAGATGGAGAATACTGTGGGGTGGCCTGTGCCTGTCGGACCTGCATGTGGTCCTGGGCGGGTCCTGGGCGGGTCCTCGGTGGGTCCTGGTCGGGTCCTGGGCTGGTCCTGGGCGGGGTTACAGTGGCGTATGGGCTGGAGCTTCAGACGCTTCTTAAAGTGATTGTCTCTAAATCAGCAGGATTAAAAGTGCACGTCTTTTGCCAGGAAACAGAGTGTTGCAGATAAAAGACAATCTGACCTCGCCCTCTCTCTCCTCTCTCTTCTCCCTCGCTCACTCACTCCTGCTCCTTCTCATTTTCTCTGCTTCCCTCTCTCCCTCTCTCTCCATTACTGCCCCCTCCTCTCTCTGCCTTTCTCCGTCTCCCATTTCCCTCTCCTTCCTCTTCCCTCTCTCTCTGTCTCACCCTCTTCTTCTTCTTCTCTCTTTCCTTCCCTCTCCATCATGTTCTCTCCTTCTCCCTCTCTCTGTCTCACCCTTTTTTCTTCTTCTCTCTCCTTTCATGTCCTTCTTTTTCTCTCTCTCCTTCTTCTCTCCCTTTCTCTGTCTGTCTCACCCTCTTCTTGTTCTCTCTCGCCTTCATGTTCTCTCCTTCTCCCTCTCTCTGTCTCACTCTTTCTTCTTCTCTCTTCTTTTCTGTCCTTCTTCTCTCCCTCTCTCTGTCTCTGCCTCACCCTCTTCTTCTCATTCCCTCTCCTTCCTGTTCTCTCCTTCTCTCTCTCAGTCTCACCCTCTCTTCTTGTTTTCTCTCTCTCCTTCCTTCTTCCTCTTCTCTCCCTCTATCTGTTTGTGTCTCACCCTCTTCTTCTCTCTCTCCTTCATGTTTCTCCCTCTCCCTCTCTCTGTCTCACCCTTTCTACTTCTTCTCTCTCCTTTCCTGTCCTTCTTCTTCTCTCTCTCCTTCCCTCTTCTTCCTCTTCTCTCCCTCTCTGTCTCACCCTCTCATTCTCTCTCTCTCCTTCCTTTTCTCTCCTCCTCTCTGTCTCTGTCTCATCCTCTCTTCTTCTTCTGTCTTCTTTCCTGTCCTTCTTCTTCTCTTTCTCTCTCTGTCTCACCCTCTTTTCTCTCTCCTCCCCTCTTCTTCCTCTTCTCTCCCTCTATCTGTTTGTGTCTCATCCTCTGTTCTTCTTCTCTCTTCTTTCCTGTCCTTCTTCTCTATCTCTATCTCTCTCTGTCTCACCCTCTTTTCTCCTCTCTCTCCTCCCCTCTTCCACTTATCTCCCTCTCTGTCTCACCCTCTTCTTCTCTCTCTCCTTCATGTTCTCTCTTTCTCCCTCTCTCTGTCTCACCCTCTTTTCTTCTCTTTCCTCCCCTCTGCTTCTCCTCTCTCTCCTTCCCTCTTCCACTTCTTTCCCCCTCTCTATCTTACCCTCTTCTTCTCCCTCTCCTTCATGTTCTCTCTCTCTTTCTCTCTGTCTTACCCTCTTCTTCTCTCTCTCCCCTTCATGTTCTCTCTTTCTCCCTCTCTCTGTCTTACCCTCTCCTCTTTTCTCTTTTCTCCCTTCTTCTTCTTCTCTCTCTCCTTCCCTCTTCCACTTCTCTCTCTCTGTCTCACCCTCTCCTCTTCTTGTCTCTCTCCCCCCTCCTCTTTTTTCCCCCACTCTCTCCTTTCTCCTTCTCTCTCTCCTTCCCTCTCTCTTTTCTCTCTCTCCTCCTCCCTCCCCTCGTCCCTGTTCTCATTATGAATTAGCCCTGAGTCACTGTGCTTTTCCACAGAACCTGCTCAGAGGCTGGAATAAGACTCTACACTTCTGCCCTTTTCAACATGGAAATAAGCCATCATTTAATTTGGCTGAAGATTTTGATTTGACTTGGTGTATTTAGTGTAACCCAAACCTGATAAAAAAGGAAAGACGTCTTGTGGTAATGTAAATGAGACCGTGCTGTTTGTGTTCATGCTCTGACCAGGTCCTGGAGGTCTTCTTTTTCCATAAACAAAATAAAAAACATGGAGTAAATGCTGAGTAAATGAATGAGTTTGTACTGGTGATGCGTCTCTGCTCTGGCCACTTGTAATGAAGATCTGTTTAAAGCAGATTTGAGTCTGAAAGCCAAATGACTCTTACTGAAAAATAAGTTTGTTTTACTGGTGCTCTCGTTTGGCTTCTTTTTCCATTAGGACGACCGTGGAAAACCAGCCACTTAATGATGTGCCAGGTTTGACATTGCATTCAAAGGCTGCGAAAATTAATCAGAATATGATTTGCAAATATTAAAATAGTCTGCTGTTCGTGTCATTGTCTCTTGTCTCTGCCAAATGTCCTCAGGCAGTTTGAAGGTTTCTGACACTGGTGAAGTTTGACTTAAGATTTGACTTAGACTTTGTTGTCACTCAGAAACATGGTAAGTGCACAGAATAAAGTTCTGTTTCATAATTGTGGTCCACACAGAATAAAAAATCAGCAGAATAATGAACTTAGTTTTAAGATTTATAATACAGGTAAAAGTGCCTTTAGTAAAGTGTCTTTATAAGAGGAAGGAAATGATGGACTCACTGTCCTTGCAGCCCAAATACTGTTTGACCTGTGCTATTTTAAGCCATCATATGTAACTATAACAAAACTGAAATGAAAACATGTTTTTTTCTTTATGGATGTTTTTAATGCACCCAAAAACTGATCAGGCTCATCCTCTCCACAAACCTGACTCGTACTTGGCCTCTTCCTGCTTGTTTCCTCACAAAAGTTGTTCCTTTGATTCTAATATTTCATCATAAAACATATCAATCTCCATGGAAAATGTTCCTCCATAAAGTGACCCACTATCTCTTTAAATGTTAGTTTATGCTCTTGAGTGTTCCTCATTGCATAGATGGGCCTGTGTATGTGTCTGAGGTCAGTGGCAGGAAGGGCTTCCTGATGAATAAGATGTAATAACAGTCTGAGGTCACATCGACACATCTGTTCAGTCGACCATAACGTGAGTTTGTTCTGTTCGCTCTAAAACATGACTGAACAGTTTGAGAACAGTCCTCTCCGGTCCTGCAGACCACACATTCCTCCTCTTTCCATGGACATGCAGTGGGCTTCCTGTGTGCGCTGTGCAGGTTTTCACATGTTGCACGTCACACACTGATGATGTCACAGGCCCATGAAACACTTGAGTGTGGGGAGCAGTGACTCAGCTTCCAGAAAGTAGAACCATCTGTGAGAGAAGGAGCCGAGGAGGAGACCCTGAGCTCCATGTAGCCCAGCAGCATGTGGGCATAGCTCTGTCACTGTAACCAAGTCTGAAGATAAGACATTTTTAATTTGTGCCACAGTGGGGAAATTCCAGTGTTGCAGCAAGATAAATATGATTAGAAAACAGATTTTAACACAACTCTGAGCGGGCGTGCGGGTGGTACTGACTCTGAGTAAAGCTGCTGACCTGTTCTTATTGTATCCACTCTTATGACAGACTCTGCAGTTATGTGACCCGGATACACCTCTAATGTGACTCATTAAGATTCACCCTGTGCCAGTCTCTAGGATTTCTCCACAAGGGCTCAACAATTTAGGGAAAAAAATATTTCGCTTTGATTTTCTGACAAGCTTTGTGATTACATTTGCAATTTCTGTTTTAATAATAGGGTTGTGTTACTGCAAAGGTCACATTTTAACCGCATTACTGAATACTGAAATGAAATGACAAACTAATTCAAGCATCACATTTCAGAACATGTTTGAACAGATCTGAATTACAGGGTTAGCCGTTTTTATACGGAATGAAACTGGATATTTTGTTGTTTGTGGAGGAAATTATGGTGCTTAAAAATGGCAGCCTTTGCTATCTACGGGTCGTGTCTGTTTCAAACTGTAATTTTGATTCGATTGCGATTAATCTTGCAGCCCTCCCATCATGTTATTAAAAATTATATTAAAAATTGGCCTTCTGTTGAAGCACTGAGAGAATGATCTTAAATTGATTCAAAATGCATCATTAGTTACATTCACTGTTTTCATGATTTAAAAAATATATATAGTTCATACAATTTTGTTCTCATGAAAGT
>KN507672.1:5076-15786 GCA_000787155.1 Scartelaos histophorus | reverse complement strand
AGAGTGTTAATATGAATGTATTAAGACCAAAATGAAGAAAAAAGCGCTTTCTGTTACATTTTTGTATGAAAAGCGCTCTATAAATACATTTTGAGTGATTGATTGATTGAAACTCACTACAGCAGTTACAAAAAGAGGGCTTGACATCTAGTTTGTTAGCTATGTCCATTTCTATTAGGGCTGCACAATATTGAAAATGAATGCGATATGCGATACGGGTGTCAAGCATTGCGATAACGATATTATTGCGATATTTTCTTTCACTGTATAGCTCCCTGTGGTTGCGTTCGAGGTGGCTGTGTAAGTTCGTCGTGTTTCCTCTCGACGTTGCGATAACTTTCCGGCACGACTTGCACGAAATTGAACTAAAGTAGACTAAGCAACGTCACCCACAGCGTTCGCCTCCAGTCAAATAAAGCTCATGGAGGCTTGCGGTCATAGGGGCAAATTTGGAGTCGAGTTTCATACTGTACTAGGAATAGAAATTTATTTACGGACAAAATGGCGACATAAAAACCAGTGTTAAGAGTGTTAATATGAATGTATTAAGACCAAAATGAAGAAAAAAGCGCTTTCTGTTACATTTTTGTAAGAAAAGCGCTCTATAAATAAAGTTTGAGTGATTGATTGATTAAAACTCACTACAGCAGTTACAAAAAAAGAGTTTGACATCTAGTTTGTTAGCTATGTCCATTTCTATATACAGTTTTTTAATCACACTGTATAGTCAGAATTCCTAAGTGAACACCAAGTTTGTTATTTAGCATCTTTAGCATTGGTTACATTAGACCTCTAGCTAGCAAAACATTACGTTTAAGGGCGCGTCGGAATTGTGAACTCCAGAACGCAATAAACTCACGATTTACACATAAAACAATTAAAAAATATCGTGCATCTTTGCGATGTGGATATCGCACGTGCCATTATCGCGATGACGATATTTTTTCGATATATCGTGCAGCCCTAATTTCTATATACCGTTTTTTAATCACACTGTATAGTCAGTATTCTTAAATGAACACCAAGTTTGTTATTTTGCATCTTTAGCATTGGTTTAACATTAGACCTCTATTGTTCCTTTGTGCAATATACTTTTAATCTGATTTAATGTTCCTTTCTTATTACACTCTCCACGCCCTAATTTTCTCATTTGTACCCAGCAGCCATTGGCTCACTTACTGCTCCCAGTCTCCCTGCAGTGGGGAACTTAGCGCAGTAGCTAGGGGCACTTTTGGCCGTCGGCTCCCCCTTTGTATCTCGGCGCCGCTCGGCCCCTAACTGCTTCCTCCATCAGCGGGGCCGCATTCAAAAACGTGGTCATTACCGAAGCCGGGGACATGAAACTGCCCACTGACCCATTCACGCTGCACTTCTTAGGGGCTTTTCCTCGTCCGTGGCCCTTGGGGAGTTGGAGTAATCGCCATCCTGGTTAGCTGTAAACAGGGTGGTCTTGGGAGGCGGTTGGACAGGGGTTGTAGCTTTGTGCTGATCCTGTGCGTTTTTCTTAATGAGTTGGAGGCGGACAGCGCGGTGGGAGGACGAAATGGAGACTATTGTTAGCTAGAGTCTGGATGTAGCGGGATAATTCCTATGTTAGCGTAGGTAATTGGTGCAAGAGCATCGCGCTGAAATAACATCCTTAAGAGAAGGTTGCACCGCTACACTGTTGTGCAACTTGTTTTCAGATTCATTATATTCTCACTCGTTCTCAATTTGTTGTATAATCTTAAAATGGTCACATATAGTTAGTTACAAAATGTTTAAAAGGAGCTACAAACTACACGATTGACTTCAAGTACTTCTATGCAATTTCTTCAGTGAAAAAGGTTCAAATTTCATAATAATTCCCCACATCCCTGTAGAACCTTTGACCTCCATGAAACCAAATCATTTTTTCACAAATCCTGAGTTATTCTGCATGTTTTTTTGTCCTTAAAGTGTCAAATGTTCATGTGGTGCGACCGTCCGCCCTTAACTCATGATTTTTAAACTTCTTTAAAACTAAATCTAATCACGTTTATTTTCATTTTCTTTCTTTTCATTCTTTTTTGTCATATTTTCTGAAGTGTTTTTAGTCCCACATGAAATTTCACCTTTCTTGAATCGATATTTCCCCCATAAAATTCAAACAAATATTCTCCAATTCAAATCTCATGTTTTTATGTTTTCAAATCTCAATCTCATGTTCATATGACTCACAACTTAGATGAACATCCCAACCATGTTTTAGAAAATAAAACTATTTTAAGGTTATTCTCGGTCACACCACATGACATTTTTTAAGGTCGTAGCCAATTCATGTAGATAAAAAACACTAAAAACGCTAAATATAAACGTCAAACGCAGATTTATGCACCTGACATTGTAAATATTTGAAAAAGTGCAATAGAAACAACATTTTTAAATTTGCCTTATACGTCATTGAGTCATTAAGTATGTTTATCTAGAATTTAGCTGAATTTAAAGCATTTTTTCTAGAATTTGGCATCAGAGAACTTATGATCAGGCCATGAACACCGATCATAAACTCACTTGATTCCTCGATTCTGCAGGAAATGGGTGAGGAAGTCCCGCCCACCGAGGAGCCAAAGCGAAGAGAGAGCATCTAAACTCCTCGCTGAGACCGATAAAGTTTGATTTTTTTATCTGATCTCTGCTCCTGAAGCCTCCCTCAATGTTTACTCCTTTTTTTTTGTGATTTTCTTTGGGACGACGCTTAAAATGACGTTTGATTGACGGCTGAAAAGTGGAGGATCCAGGAGAGGCATCGAGGAAACGAGCAAAGAGAATTATTGAAATGTGGATGTGGGCGGAGTTTAAGGGTTTGGGACAGGTATGCGGATCAGGTTTTGGCATTAAAAAAATAAAACCTGATCGTTGCGTGCTAGCGAACACTTCAAACGCACGCTACAAGCTCATTTCGGATTCAACCACGACAAAGAATATTGTTTATCTTCTGTGTCACACGTCTCTTCCCCTGTAGGCTACATTTGATACCAGGCTTACCGGCATTATGAGTTTTATGGGCTATATTTCTCAGAAGGGCTCAGTGCGGTTTTATCTGCCGTCTCCTCACCTGTCACAGCGCTTGGATTGATGTCAACGGTGTATTTTTATAAAGAGGAAGCTCGCGTGAGGAGAGCGGCGAACGATATCCTGACACGTTATCACTCACGGACAGATGACTACAGGGCTCTATCTCCTCCTCGTAACGCGAACCTTATCGGATGCAGAAACGCGAGTACAGACGACGATAGATAGAACAAAAACATTTGCGCTCGGCTGCCTCGGAGAATCATCTACGTTGTGTAACCTGTTGAAGAAAAAGTCCGAGATATGGTCCGGTTAAATCTCTTTATTCAGTTAAGAGAGTGGCCGTGGGACCTTGCCTCACCTTGAGCCCGAAATCTGCGTTGTTCCGCTGCTTTTTTGGGGATCCGATACCGATACTTTGCCTTGGTGCGCTCGCCGATACCGGTCTGATACTACAATGTGAAGAAATACAAATATACGGCAAAAAATACATCTTCTGATTGACAATTTTTAAAGAAATGCAAGAAGACTTTGAGGACTGAAATATTAGTGAAATGTTTAACGATCTTCGCGATAAGTAGAGCTGATTTAAGCGCTTTCACTTTCTACAAGAGTGCCGATAAAAACGACAGTGAGGTCCATAAAAAAATGCACATTCACGGAGAAAATGGCTAATTAACCTGAGTTGTCGGGCTGCACTCTGCACATTGTATTACCAAGCTGAGCGTCCACTCTAAAGACTAAATAATGGTATCAAAGAGTCTTAAAATGTTCATATTCATGCCCTTTACATGATCCTGGTGTTCATAATACTGAGCCTGGTTACACTTCCTTATGGGCAGTACTCAGTTACATTTATTAGAGTCACTTTTTGATAAATTTGTACCTTTCAGAGTACTTTTCTAGCAGCAAACTTTAGTCCTACTTGAGTAATTTGTATCTGAAGTAACAGTACTCTTACTTAAGTAAAAGTTTTGGTTCCTCTTCCCCCAGATATGATTCAGTTTGAGTAACTTTTGTGTCTAGTCTTTGAAATACTAGATCTTGTTTTATTATTATTATTATTTTAAGTTTTGTCCAAATTATAAATCAGATGTTATGTCTTTGAGTTAAGTAAAGAATAGACTTGATACCGATATTAATGCCAAAAGGATGATTTTTAAAGCACTTTTTTTAAAGACAATATCATACCATGTGGTGTTACAGTAACTGTAATAAAACTCAAGCTAAAACTGTTCAAGACAGATCAAATAGTGTACATTTTGTGATTTTTTTTTTCTCGCTCAAATGAGTATCTAGTTTCGATACACTAAATTTGGAACCGACCGTCATATTAGGAGTAGGATTTTTTTGATTGGGCAAAATAGCAAAATAAAAACACTATGATCACGTAGAGCGGATTAATATGAACATTTTAAGACCAAATATTAACACCAAATATTGTAAGAGGTGACAATTTCTCAATGCAAGTCAATAGGAAAGAGTCGATGGAGCCGGAAACGCCACCATGCTCACTTCCTGTTTGGAACACAGCAGCTAGTGGGTTAGCGATGCTGATTTATATATACTGTCTAAGGTTTGATATTGTTAGTATCTGATTTTCCATACTTTTGACCACCCTTGACCAGACAGATACCCCTATGTATAAAACAATCCAGAAAATATGTCACTCAGAGTATCAGACTGTATAAAACTGCTGTTCCATAGCAGGTACATATTTCCCCGTTGTGCGTGACACTCCCTGACAGTGTCCTCCTCCTCCTCTTCTTCTTCCCACTCGAATAGAAACACGATGCAGCTCTTTTCTCAAACTCTCTCTGGAGAAAAAAGTGTGACAGGCACAGCTCCTGAACCATGCAGCTACTCGGTGACCGCGGCGTCTGTACAGCTGAAAGGTTAAAGCTCCACCCTGGGAGATTTGACACCGTAAGCCGATTTGGTGACACCGACGGCGCCTCTGTCACACCTCCTCCGACCGAACACACACACACACGCTAAAGCCAAAGACGAAGGAGTGAGATTCCTAGAAAGGAGACCTACTTTTAAAGGAGCTTTGTGTAACTTTTCTGGTGCAGGCTTGTTTCTATGGATACACCGCAAATACTCAAATCTAGCCAAGTTAGGAATACTTGAATTAAGAAAGTTTTATCAGGATTTGGGTCAATTTCACCAGTGGAACAGAACTTTTTTGTACTTAAAATACAAAAATACATCTTGTTACACTTAAGAAAAATAACTATTTGCACTATAAACACATAAAAACATAACCAAATGTCGCTTGAATTAAGAAAAACCCACTTATTCCATTGGTAGATCATTTGACTTGTCAAGTTGAATCCACTCAAATAAAGTAAAATGTTATTAATTTAAGTCATTTTATCTTATTTACATGTTGCTCTTTGCAGAATATGTCATTACTCTGCCTGAATGTCCTACAATATGGCATTTAACAGCTCTATCTTACATATATCTTGCATTTATTACATTGCAGCTCAGAAAATACCTAGAAAAACATGCATATATACATACAACATACAGCGGGAACGCCTCTCCACAGATCTGACTTGTAACCTGGTCTGGGTTTTTCCATTAAGACAGAAAGGTTTAATACCATACTGTGTCTACAAACCAATAAATCCAATAAAATCCAAGGAGAAAGGTATCTGCACCTTTTAAGACATGAGCTCATTTATTATTATTTTTTTTTTTCATGTATTTATTTTGGGCATTTGACATTCTTTTACAATGGAACAGAGTATTATCCACATGACATAAGGGCAAAACATCATACAAATTTACCCAGAAAGGATTGGGAAGCTAACCAGAATGACTTCCTGGTTGGATAAAAACCCAATCTCATTTAGACTTTCACAATATCTGTACTGGGAAACTACTGCACCTTAATCACATGGATACACAGCAGGTGCAGCTACTTTAAAGCCTCTTCTAACTGAATTTCTGAAAGGACCGTGGTTAGAAAAGGCTAGAATAATCAATGATGGTCAAGTAAAGCAAGTGCATATGGAGTTTTAAGAGGTCTACAGCTTAAATCTTTGTATTAGCCAAACTAATGTGTGCACTTCTGCGCCTACTTAGACAATCAGTCAGTGGATACAGGCCAAGAAAGCACTAAAGGAAGTGTTACAGACAAGGCGAGGGTGACCAAATGTCCATATTTACCCAGGACAGTCCCAGTTTTGAGTCCAGGGTCGCATGTCTCAGCAGATTTTGTTCAAAACCAGTGACTTGTCCCGGTTTTATACAAGAAATGCCCAAGGTGTCCCTTTTTTTTATCCCTGCCAACAGTAAAAAGATGCATAAATTGAGATTTGTTTAGGTAAAATTAAGAAAATCTGCTTAAAAATGACCAAAACATGATGGAAATGCGACTATACTGACTCACGTTAGTCCTGAATAAGTCATGAATGGGCCAAATGCTCAACAGTTGTGCACTCGTTTCACAATTTTATTATTACCAACCACCATAAACCAAATCTCCCAGTTTTTGGTTTTGAAATCCTAGTCACCCTAGACAAGGCCTTACTGTAGAACTGTAAAAACCATTATTCCCTCTATGGAGACAAGCAGGTAGCGTACCCTCCACCAGAAACCTTACACAGAGCACCTTTAATATTAATATTTTGTGTTTAATTTGTTTTTATTGAACGGAGCTGATTATAATTCATCCATCGGTTGGTTTAACATAATAAAACAGAGGTAGCGTAAAATAAAAATGTGAGGCCAGCACATCTGTCCCAACATATTGTAATTAGGATAATGAAGATGGATTGATCAAGAAAAAATAAAAAGATCTTGTTACACAATTATTCGCACAAACCTGCTCACTGGGCACAGACTCGGTTTTGAAACAATCTGCCGTTAAATGTTTTTGATCACTAAAGAGAACAAAATTATATAATGTCTTTCTATTGTGAGAGAAAGACAAAAAAACTAACAATACTGGCTAACATGCTAACATTGCTGGGCTAGCAACCGAGCTAGGTCAAGTAACAGGTCAGATCTGTGGAGAGGTGCCCCTGCGCACAATAAGACCGCAAGTTTTCAAGGTATTTTAACAATAAAACACCTGCGTTCAATGGTAAATGGTCTTTTCCACCTTCAAAGCCCTTTACATCAAGAAACCCATTCACTAGTGGAGGCGAGGGGGGTTAAGTGTCTTGCCCAAGGACAGCATTCATCTGTGGCAGCTGCAGTCGAACCAAAAACCTTCAGAACAATGGGTAAACACGAAATTGAGCTGCTTTCGTAATATCCATTTATTGCCGTTTTACATTCAAACATCTCCATGAAGACAAGCAAAATGACATGTTCTCCTTTATTCGTAATATCCATTTATTGCCGTTTTACGTTCAAACATCTCCATGAAGACAAGCAATTATTTAGACTTAAAATAACTACTACCACTTCTTCTACGACTAAAAGAATTATGAATACGTTGGCGTAACAAAAAGACACTGAAAAGACTCAAAAGATCTTGTTCTAAATCAGGGGGTTCACTTTTTTTCCTCCGGTGAGCTATTGCCACATTCTGTTCAGTGTCGGTAGTCGATAAATCAAGAGTTATTTTGCCCGACCTCCGTTGTAAATCCGTTCCATTGAAACAGTCGGGGAAAATATGGATGCCTGAGAAAGTTTCATGTAACATTAGCGGCTAGCGACTCAATTATGGCAAGACGAGGAAGAGGAAGACGCTCGTTTGATTGGGTTTGAACAGTTATTTTGAGCTTCATGCACACACCCTCCTCATGGAAAACACAAAAAAACGCAGATGATGCAGCTTTTAAGTTAAACACATAAACCGTATATAAGAACGGACATAGCTAACGCGCTAGCCAGTGAGTCGATGGTAAGACAGAGGCGACGGCAGCGACAAACTGACTCAACGCAAAAACACGACAAACGCTTTCAGAGGCAATAAAAGCAGACGGAGCAAACTTGAAAACGTTCTTGAAGACGTGGACACCTGCGGCTTATACTCAGGTGCGGCTTATATATGCACGGTTTTAAAATGTAGTCCAAATTTTGTTAATGAGGCTTATATTCAGGAAATTACGGTAAATATTAGAGCTACGCCAAGCTTTAGGACGCAGCTAGATGCATATAAAACATAAACCATTATCCATTTATTTGGTGCGCCGAGTTAGCCATCAAATGCTATATTTACTATGGTAATTAATCAAATTTTACTTATTATGTACAATACATAGAATTCAGAAATCCAGGTTGGAGACCCCTGCTCTAAATAAACCCACACTAGTTAAAACAACTCAAGAAACAGTTTGGTTTAGATATATTTTTACAGTGTACTACGACATCGCCCCCTCGCCCTGTTAGCCCGTGGTTTAGCTTAGCGCGACAACCCGCACTTACCAATTCCTAGCTGTCATGTTTGCTGGCCATTAGCTCCTCAAGCGTTCAACAAATTACAACCATCAAGTAGGTGTGTTCGCGCGCTAACTCCCTCGCTCGCTCGCTAGCTGCTGACATTTAGCGTAACAGCCCAATGGCATAAGCGATAAAACGGAAAAGAACCATTTTTTCCCCCTGGTACGACGACGAAGCAGGTTAGCAAAGGCCAGCGCTAACAAATCAAGCCCATATGAAGAGCTATGTATTCTTCGAGTGTCTGCACATCTGAGCGGAGTGCGGAGCCTTTATTTCGCTGGCCACTGGCGCGAAACCAATGCAGCGCCGAATGTCACCGCGCACCGGAGAGATGCAGCTGTGCGTGGAATGGAAGCGGAGGTACAGATGTAGAGGTGGTTGTCAGGAGGGTGTGAAGCCACGAGAGCTCAGTGGGGAAGCGGCGGAGAATAATAGAGAGGCAGGAGAGGCGAGCGTGACAAGCAGGAGGCAGGAGACGGGAGCTTCTGATGCTATAGGGGCCCATAGGAGTCCACTGGGGCGTATAGGAATATCAGAACAGTGCGAGGAACATGGAGGATTGAACTGGTTCATTTGTTTCACATGGGCAGCTCAACTTTTTAATAGAAAAAATGAGTTAATGCTTATCTCCTCTTGCATAACTAACAAAAAAGTGACACCTGTTGACTTTTTTGTTTCTAGATTAAACACAATAAACTAAGATAAAGAGGGAGCGTGATGCAAAATCAGCTTTGCTAACATTGTTCAGTCATCAAAACAAGCCTGAAGCAATTTTAGATATCATACATGCATGTTTGAGTAATTTAGCGATCTCTGTAGGCCCTATTCAACCATACTTGCTGTAAGATTCTGTGAAAACTGCAGCGTCCATCTAAAATTTCTATCTTGATCGAAGAAATAAGAAAATGATGGTGCCCAATGTGGAATTAGGAACGGATTTCCATAAACGCCATTACAATAAATACTGTTGGACTCAGATCGCAGTGGCGTGGTGAGCAGTTTTTGTGTTTTTCATTGGTGTCAAAATGGCTAAGCGGTGCTGCTAAATCCTACGTGTATCACAGATAAAGAAAATAAAATTGGAGAATGAAGTCAATGCAGAGCTGTGGGCGTGGGTCGCTGAAGGTGAAAACAGGAGTAAACTGAAGCAATGACATGTTGAATGCAGCGGAATAAAGACGCCAACAGGTATGAATCCATCTGGATGTGGTTAAAAGCTCTAAGAACTGATTTTGCATGACTCTTTTAAATATATCCATCGCCACAATGAGCTGTAACTTGGCCTTGTAGCCTCACACAAGGTAAAGATACAAGTAAGATCCACGAAAAAGCAAGATATACCTGAGATTAAATGCAGGATATAAGTTTAATACAATACCGTGGAGCATTCCAACATAATGGCATCTCCACGGCGATAAGCAGATGGACTCCACGCGAGAAAAGTTATATATTTTTGGTTTAAAAAGTTGTATTTCCACCACTTGCCAAATGTGCAAAGGGAGAGGCACTGCTTGGACATTTAACGCACACATTTATTCAGCGCCTGGAGGTGTCTGAGAACTCCATCGTAATGACTTTGACCAATTCTCAAATGAGCTCATGCTGTTCCACCTCTGCTCTGAGAAAACAATGGGCACAGAAACTCTGGACTTTTTAACAAACTTTATAAAGTAAACTGGAAGCTTTGTATATTTTTTTTGCATTCAGTTTTTGTTTTAAACTACGGACTGAATAATATTAATAAGAAATAAAGAGAGTGAAAACAATTATGGATAAAATTCGTCCATTTTGCATAATATGTCTGCTTTAATTCTTGCTGTAAGCCGCTAAATTCTGCTGTAAAATATTCAAATGAGTCTTGTGCAGGTCAGAGGAGGCCGGAGCTGCAGGTGCATGTAATAACCGCTCCTAAATCCTCTTACGGTTTACAACTTCAGCAACATCCATTCATTATTACAGCCCCGAAATTCGAGTATTAGTGTCTCAGCGTGAATATATTAAAGTAAACGTTCAGATTGCGTGTCAGGGCAGGGCGGGTTTTGGATTTTCTTGCCTTAGACGATGTTCTCGGGTCGTGTTTGCCAAAAAAAAACCTCTTTGCTCAGTGTTATTAAAGATTGAAGATATTGGATGGTGGATCTAGAACAAGAGTGATAAGGTTTGGATGAGAATGGGATCAGAGTGGTCAAAAACAAAAAGCTTGGTCATGTGTAACTTTTCTTGTTGCAGATGTTTCAGTTTCAGTATGGCATTAAAAAAGAGAGCAAAACC
>JACN01155327.1:0-18627 GCA_000787155.1 Scartelaos histophorus | reverse complement strand
TTAATCGTGGCGTGGAAATGTCTCACAGTGAAGCATTAAATTGATCTTGCTTATTCAATTAAAATATACGCGTGTTCTTTTTGAGGATAATATTCTCATAGAAACATGCAGCCACCAGAAAAGTGACACAGTCCCTCTTTAAAATGATTTTATGGTCTGTATTGTGGACTAGACCTTCTGTGTCCTACATCATTACGCTCACCTGGACGCCACCGAGGCCAAGTTGCGCGTCGCTCGGGCCACAGCCTCAGCAGCGCCCTCTAGCTGCAGGAACTGCACAGGCTCCTCTGCCCCGTCACACAACAGCACCAAATGGCACAAATGACTGGCCATGGGCGCCACGACCTGCTCCACCGCTGTGGTCCGAATGCACCCGTGATCCAGCAGCGTGGACATGATGAAGAGGAAGATTTACCTGAACAAACAGCCTCCCTCACTGCACTGTACTCTCAGACTGTCTCTATGTGCATTATTGATAAAGCTTTACAAAGGGGCTGCAAGTATCGTAGCAACTGGTGTCACATGACCAAGCATTTCGTTAAAATAATTGGGTATAAGCCTGTTCTGTGTTCGTGCAAATATATAGACTGTATAGACATGTTCAAAACATTGGGGCAAACAGTTTTAAGTAAACTAGAACAGTTCATCTGGAGCTGGTTCAACACGTTTTATGAACTTGAATTCAGTTTCACCAGCCTGACCTGACTCAGACTCTTATTAGAGTGGTAGGCTATTTATAATAATTATAAATATAATCATTTTCTGTTCATTTTATACTGTTATAGTCAATGTACAGATTTTAGTTCTAATCAAGAGCAGATCATTTTGTATTGTTTTGTAGTTCATTGTTGTACTGTGGCCATTGTTGTAGTTCCTCTCAGACGCAGATCATTTTTCTTCATTATCTTTTTGGATTAGATGCATTTGGCTTGAATTATTTTTTTCAAAAAGTGAAAGCAATGCTGAAAGTAAAATATATTACAGTACAAACATATTGACCTAAACATCCAGTTGCGCTTTTGGCAAGTTTGCACATCAGCCAACAGAGGGCGCTGCTCCCTTTAAAATCCACCCCTCCCAACTTCACTAGAACCAAGACAAGTGGTACAATAGAAATACACTCTATAATTTTTATCAACAGATAAATATACAGCTTTGAAACAAAACAATTTTGAACATCAAACATACAGCAAACTATAATGGAAATGATACTCAGTGACAGTAGTAAACTCAGAGCCAAACTTCAAAACATAAAAAAGTGGGGAAAAGTGTGACAATTTACAAACATTCAACACAATGAAGCCATCACAGTTAGCGAAACAAAAATCAAGTGTTGGATTCTCTGCATTAAGCTTTATCATGCGCGTTTGGGGTGAACAGTCAGTATATACCAGTGACAACAGGAGTTATTATACGTATTGATAGAAAGAGCCAAGCGATTAGAAAAGAACTAAAGTGTCTTGGAAAAAAATCTTTGGCATTGCACATTTCTCTCTAATGCAACCGCTCCTAATATATTTCATATCTACACAAATATAACAAAATAAAATGTCTTTCAAGGGCCATTCTTCATGATCTTGAATTCATATAAAACATCTTTTCCTCTATGAGATTGTCAGTACAAGCTTCGACAATGGGGAAATCTATTGTGAAATAGTCGGCCGTAAGGGGTCAGATGATTTGGGGGGGTTTTATTAGAGGCAGAGCTGAAGCATTCCTTCATGTTGACTAAAATAAGCCCTCCCGGTGAGGTCGTTTATGTGCCGTGATTGAACGCAGTCCATTCTCGCCTATTTTTAGGGCATTACTCAGTCCGACGGGGCCCCAATAAAAAGGATGTACGTCGACTCCTCATACGAGCTTTCATCTGTGAGGAGAGTAATGCGGGGGCTCATATTTCATTGTTAAACCTAATAACATAATAGTCAAATTAAATTGTGCCTTTAGGAGGTCTGGGATGGGTTTCGGATAAATCTAGATCAGTCCTGTCGTGAGGAGAGGCGGGGTTCTCAAACTGTGGGGCGGGTACAAACTGGATTGTCATTATTCTGCAGCTCATTTAGTGATCCAACCTGCAACTTGTAAACTTCTTGGATAAGTTTAATGTGAAACTTCTACCCTATAAAGTTAGAAAACCGTAACTAACTGAATTGTATAAAACCGTCAGTTCGCTGAATGGTGCTTCTGTGTTTTTAATTGAAAAACATCTGCTTCTCTTTGCTTCTTAAGTGAGCAGAACTATGTTAAGTGCGGTGAATCGAGTGTTAATACAAACTCCACAGTGTTGACTTGATTACCACATCATGACGCCGACATCTCATGGGACTTTTTGTCTCTTTTTTTTTACTGGGAGCTCCTCACTGATGACATAAGGACATGGTGTTTTATTGGCTGTACGGGTGAAAAACATAGAATTAGCTTTGAGAAATGGGGAGTTGAACAGATGACTTAAAACAAGATATGCACAGGCAGGAAGTGATATAAGGAAGATACCATCAAACACTCCCGGAAATGTCTGAATATACACAGGCGCCTATCACAATCTGAACAGGACATACTGTATCTTTGGCAAAACGTAAAATTATGAGCCATTTTTTATCAAATATCAGTGCTACAAAAACCAGTGACAGGGTTTGCCGACTCTAGAAGCCCTCTTTGCACAATATGGCTTTAAGTGAAAGTAAAAAAATAAAATAGCTCTGTCACACAGCCCTGAGGGTATTGTTGTCCACTACATCAAGTTGTTCTGTTCCCCCATCTCAGTTCAGTACGTCCCGGCAGTGACTGTCCTGGGAAATCCTCTTCTTGGAGATATTTTAGCTTTTAAGTGTCCTCTTTGGCAAGCCACGCACTGTCACCTCAGACGTCTCTTTCCTGGACCCCCACCGCCGCTCCAATGAAAATAATACAAAGCCTCCAAAAAATATGGAGAAATTCCTCTCTTCCACATATGGAAGACTGCAGGGGGTGCCGGGCTGTGAGACCCGATGCCATTGGATCCTTCTCGACCCAATATGTAGCCCATAAGTCTCAGTGATTCTTCTCCATCCAGTCCCAGCTTTCCTCACTGTCCTTCCTGTTCTTCTCAGCTTCAATAATTTCTCTATAGCGTCGTCTGAAGAAGCCCATCTGCCAAAAAAAAAATTATAAAAATGTTAGCAAAGTGTATGTGAGGCCATACCAGTGGTTTTACAAGTTCAACAGATCATTAAAAACAAATCCTTTGGGCGCCCTCCATGACGGCACAGAGTATATCGTATTATTTCATGTTAGTGAACCTAAAAACCAAAGCCAATGAAGATTGATAATACAACAGGTGGCTGCCAATGCACTTTTATTGGATGTGCCCATTGGGGAACATAAATCTTATACAACACAACCTTGAAGGTCACTTCAAGTTCAGGTTTTGAAGTCTGTTTGCAAATATTAGTAGAGAAAGAAACAAAAAAAATGGTGCAAAGGTGGCGAAATGAATTGGTAAATTGGAATTGGGTGTATTAGTGAGGCACGATATATCGAAAGTAGTATTAGTATAAGTAGTTAGGTAGTAGTATTAGTATAAGTAGTGATAGTACTAGGAGCAGGCAGTATACTTTATATGGATGTAGGAGTATTGTAGAGTGTTTTTACTTAGACTTTGGGAACTTATTTCACCTTTTGCGATTCTACAATAAAGGTTATCACGGTGGGAGGGAGCATGTTTAAAATATATATTATGCTTTTATAAATATTCCATAGTTAAATCACTGAACCACCAACATCGAAGCAGCAGCTGAGCTGAGTTTGACTGAAAATCCTGTGTTTCTTTAGGAATGTTATATATGGCCTTATTCAAAGCTGTGATACTGTGGAGCGGCAGGCGCAGGGGTGATGTCTCTCTCACCACAACTCTGTTCATTTATCTGCTTTTGACTAATACAGTTTATTGATACAAACCTGTGCTCTCCTCAGGCATTTCCTGCACTGAGCAATACAGGACATGTGCTGCTCTTGTAAGAGCCGTTTATTTTGGCAGCATCCAAGAGACCCGCGGAACTGAAGGAAATCTATCGCTGGGCCAACATTCCAGGTTTAGTCGTGGTATTCCCGGTGGAAAGTGGAGCATTAGAAAAAGAAAAGGAGTTCTGTGCCGACTGCGCTCCTAGATATGAGTGCAGTGACGTCTCCCGTTGGTGCAGGTCTTTCATGTGAGCGTTACAGTGTGAATTATTGTCCAGCGTGAGATTTGTCGTTTTCATGGCTGTTTAAGCTCCACCCACTCCCTGTGTGACATCCAGCTGTCCCAATACAGACCAACACTATGTGGAGGCGAAGTTACAGAATTGATTTGTTGAATTCTGCAAAATCTGCATTAAGTTACAGTGCAGTGGCATTGCTTCCTGGACTCAACCAGTCTAACCAGGGACACACTATTGATTCACTTTATTAACTGATTAACACTTAAGATCAGCCAACTTCAGTGCAACTAAACTTCATACAAAAAGATCACTGATACAAATGCTGAGAAACAGGAGTGCTCTTTCACTGGAAACTTGTGCTCACTGATATTTAATGTTTTATCAGCCATCTTCTCATTTCTAAGGAATTTTTAAGGAAGCAAAAAATGGATGAAACCATTTAGAATTGTAAGAAGCTGCAACTCTAACAGGATTTGAGGGCAGGCTGTACATTGTCACTATCCAAATGTGTGGCGATAGTGTTGCCTTGACTGAAGTGCTGATGCAGATGTTTCTCGTAAAAAGGAAGTCACCAGACGACAGAGTTTGCTTGGTCAGTCGGTCGGGGACATGTACCTTCCACAGCAACACGGCGAGTAGTAGAAAGATGAGGATCCCCACCAGCAGACTGATGGCGATGATCCAGCCCACCACGTACCCCCGGGGCTCCTGGCTGTGCAGCGCCTCGAAGATCAACTGCAACACAAAAGCCCGAGTCAGTCTCTGAGTCATGCCTCACTACAAAACACACAACACACAGGGAGAGCGAGCGCAGCGCTGGTGATGCAATGAAGTGAAACCGTAATGAGAGACATATTGTAACTTTGAATCTTATCATAGGGATTCAAGGGGAAAAGTACATCAAATACAGTGGTTTTATTTTATCTCTGGGACAGGATGAGTAGTAGTGGCAGGATACGTAGAAGGGTTTTACAAATATTACACGAAACACCTAATTTTTTGGAATAGATGGAGATTTGTTACGTTTTTGCCAGCAGCTTGCACTTGGTCCCTTACAACCAAACATATTTGAGTGCAGAAGATACTGAAGATGAAGTGTCTTGCCCAAGTGCTCCGTGGTATGCATTGGGGTAATGTGAAACTTTCTGGATTTATAAATTACAGGCAACTAAATATCCTGGGCTCAATGAAGATATGGACTTCTCTGTGTTTTTATAACTGTTTTTAATAACTGATTGTCTATTACAGACTTTTATACTGAGTTGTATGTATTTTTTGTGTACATTCGAGTGTCTATACATTGTATATATCCTTGACCTCACATGGTTCTAACACTGCCCTCTTGTGGAGCGTCTCAGGTAGTGTCCACAGGTGAGTCTCCACACCTTCTCTTCCGGGTGGAGCCGCCCTGTTGGTGGTTTCTTGTATTTAACACACATGGTTCACTCAGTATTCTGTTTGTCCCCTGAGGAAAGCCACAGGCTGAAACGCGTCGGGACTTTTAAACTCGTCCATTTTGACATGCCGTAAATTAATAAAGGCATTTTATTTTAACCGGTGAGTGCCTTGGATTTTTTGCATCTTTAAACTGTCTTCCCTTCCCCAAAGAGCACCACTGTGTTTTTTCTACTTTTTTCCACTGTGTATTATCCTCTGGAGGTCCAGGAAGCGCTCTTTTTTGAAACTTTTTATGCATTGGGGTAAGTTGGAACCCTCCAGTCCACTACATGGTTACGAAGTTAGAAATGGGGGCATTAAGGATGGACCAAAGTTCTCAGGTGACCGTTATCGAGCCTGTACATTAAAACTAAATTTAAATAATGATTTGCTCTTCTAAATTTGAAGGTTAACAATTTTTATTTATTTTGGGAGACGGACCGAGGACAGGGTCATGGTCAGCCTGACCTTTGGCTCAGCAGGCAACAAACCAGCGGCGCCACCGTCCATTTGAGCCGGACAAACAACTAAACAACTCGGGCTCCGTTTGCCAAAGGGATTTGTTTATTGGTATTTGGAATAATGAAGTGAGTAACTGTGTGATTGAGAAACGCACTTTAAACTAACAAAGATTCATGAGTAACTGTAGATTGCAATGAACCGGTCATTTACATCGGTCTACATTTCTAAATTTATGTTTGTAAGGCAAAGTAATACTAAAACTCATGAGGCCAAACAAGGGAAAAATGTGTTAAAAACAGTTGTTAATGGCAACTAATGTTTTTTTACCTGACAATTATGGTGCATTTGCTGTATAAACTAAACTGCACACTAATTAAAACTAGTTATAATAGGTTATAATGGGAAAAGGGAACCAGTACAAACCAGTTAATATTGAATTCACTTTAATTTATGGCAGTTCTTTGATCAAGCTTGAGGGATACTCGCTTTGAGTCATTTGATCCTTCAGTGCACGGTTCATTTCCTTCACAATCACTTAGACTGATTATCATTCCCATTACAGGTGTTTGGGAGAGGTAAATATAGCCTTACTCCTGACCAGAGCTAAGTCCATTTTAATGCGAGCGTCGGGCCTTAAATGGAGAACAGAAGACGGGAGGAGGACGCTCGGCTGATGTTGATCTTCGTCGTGTTGAAATTCAAACTGCTACAAATAACATACGACGAGCAGAGAGGGTAACGAGATTCCCTTGCAAATGACGTGCGTGTTTACTGTGAAAGTACATTGTATTTTGAGCAAGAATGGTAGAAAAGTTCACTGTGTAACTGCGCTTGTCTCCATGAAGAAACAGGCTCTATAATGCAGGATTAAACCTATTTAAATACAGTATATCAATGGGAAAAAGTGATGCCAAGGTGAGCGTACTCAGAGTTAGAATGCATGTATTTTTGAGCTCTAAAAACACAATTGAGTGTGACTTTAAGCTTAAATTATAGTTAAAAACACAGTGTAATATGGATAAGTTTATAAAACACACACTGACTTAAAAATTTTGCACGTTTAGCTTTTAAACAACCAAGCAAAATGAAATGTAGGTTAATGAAGACGGACATTCTCGACATGATAATGCCGCGACACAAATGTGGCACGTACCACCAACTGTCAAACAAAACCGAGTGGACAAGAGCGCATGAATCTCTTTGTAGAATTCTTTCCCACATTAACAGCCCCCCCCCTCCCCGCGCGGCACATGCTGGACGACATGCCAAAGCACTTGCGTATAGAAAATACACGAAAGCTCAAATGGTCATTGCACTTTGACTCGCAAATTGTCAAGTGGAGTTTGTGGGAATGTGCAAAATTCACAGTGACTAATATTAGGTGCATGGCATAATGGCACACCGACAGACAGAGGTTTATTTACATGTCCTGGGTGGTCAAAACTGTGCTGAGTTGTAAGTTTTAAGTTTAAGAAGAGACCACAAATCAGACTTAGCGTGTACTCAGTCAATACAGCTCCTATGGGACAAAATGAATGTTTAGAGAAGCTGGGTTTGTGATGAAAGAATAGCAGTGGTTGTAGGTGCTGAGACACTTGCCGTAAATTAGAAGCAATAATAATTTCAGACAATTTGTTTCGCTTTTTGTTTGTAAGCAAATGTTTCATGAAATTAGTCTTCATGGAGACGTGCCATTATTTTGCCTAGAATAACACAGAATGGCATTAAAGTCCATCCATGTCACATTTAATCAATTATAGGTGCTTATTGCTAAAAGCATAAATAGTGTGATCAGCACGGTAAATAATTCAATTCAATTCAATTCAATTTATTTTTGTATAGCCCAAAATCATAACAACAGTTATCACGGCGGGCTTCACAAAATTGTTAAAATAGCAAACAAAAATGTCAGAGAATGAGCAGAACAAGGAAAAAATAATTAAATAAATAAATAAAATAATATTAATAATCCGTAGTTAATTAATAATTCAAAATACAGAATGTCCAACATCTAGTAGGCAGATGGATAATTGTCCCAGCATCTCCTGTCCTTAGACCCTCCTTCCTCGGCAAGGAAAAACTCGAAAAAAACCCAGTGGGAAAAACCGAGAAACCTCAGGGAGAACCACAGTGAAGGAGAGATCCACTCCCATGGACGGTAAATAATGGAGTTCATGAATTGTAAAGGAACTTCCCAATATTACGTGTTCTATAAAAATCACAAAGTTATCAGGGAGAGCAGATCACAGTTAGCAGTTATATACTTATTCAGAGGCTCCAGTGGGACAAGCTAACTGTCTGTACTGGAGCCTGTGGGACCAATAGCTAATGGTGCATTGGAAAAGTGTTGAGAGAACGGCACGCCACGCTCGTATACTCGGCAATTTTCCGAACATCCAGCTCCAGGTCATGAGGCTGTGGCCCAGTGACCGTTCTAATCACATGATATATCTGCAGTGCTCATCGTGATCATTACATCTGATCTGGAGGGCTTTTCAATCACTCAGCAGGCAACAATAGAGAGGGAGGAGTGTCCTTGGGCACAGCTGAGAAGCCAAACCTAGAGAGCACATACCCACTGGTCCCAGCTGTTCTCTGCACTCACATCTTTACAAATGAACAACAGTGGACACAGCGGCGAATGTGGACCAGCAACTGGCATTTTCCTTGCTTCAAATAAAAGAGAGAGAGCTAAAATGTGTTTGATCATAAACTAGTCATAAACACATTTCAGATCTTAAGAAATCAAAGAATATTTATATTGTTAAAACGTGCACATGTACTTTTTCATATTTCTTCAGGGACAGTTTTATATCAGACTCTCTTTGTTCAGCTTTTGTGCTGGACTTGTCCAAACCCAACAACAAGGATCCACTGGGCATTGGTCAGTAAACTGAAGAATATGAAAACTAACAGATTGATAACGGATTGACTTTTTTTATTAATGAGTTTGGCCAAATTAGATGAAACACTTTCTCTAGCAAAGCACGGTATGGATAGAAGTAACACATGGAACATGCCTGAGAATCAAACCAACAACCTCAACACAGACTGACTGGATTTTATATTATTATTATTCATCTACTTACTGAGATCTCCTCTGGCAGCCCCTTGGGCACCTCCACTGCCCTCTCACTGATCTGAACACTGCCCCTCGTCACAAACTGGATCACAGAGGAACTGTCCTGTAGGCAAATGTGCAGCGATGAGTCAAAGCACTAAACAACATGCAAAATTATTATTTAAATACTGAAAATTACCCTTTTTAATATTTCAGTGTTGAGTAGAAGTTTTATATCTATATTTAATACTTCCTCTTTCAGCTGTGGACCGAGAGTGCATGTAATGGTCATACAAGCTCGGCCCGGTCTGTCACAATCCTGTTACACAACAAAGAGGAACATTTGATTCATTTTGACTTTTTGACTTGACGATTGCAACATTTATTACAATTGCAAAGTTTCCTGTAGAAAACTTACCAGGACTTTTCGACCCGATTTGGTGAAGAAAGCAAATATTGAGTGGAAGATGCTCTCTCTGTCCTGTGGGATGGTGCAGGGGGTGGGGTTTCTGTGGGGGGTGCAGTTACCTCTGCCTTCTGCCACCTGGAGACATACACACATTAGTTTGGATTCATTTGTGGTAAAGCAAAAGATTCACAGTATAATGTTTCATGTGGAGACTCCACCACTTGCTTGACTCTGTGGAAATGTTACTGGTTTGCCTGAGATTTTCCACAGTAATAATCTAATCTGTCTCTTGGAGACCGGCAGGTGACTCCAGCAAGACAAACTATATGTTGGATCAGTGAAAAGACACACACAGTAAGACACATAGAAAATAGACATGTTTAATGCCAGACTGTGGAACATTTCAGGCTAAAACAAAGAACATCTCCACACGTATTGAACGGTGAAACAGTGATGTTACATCGTGCACATTTAAACAAGGAGACTCACACATAATATTCCACATAATAAATTGAAATCTGGTCTATAAAATTTTATGTAGGGGCAGTGTAGCCTCAAATTGAAAGTGTAAATGTGGACATAAGCAGCCTCGTCACCTTAAGTGGCCTAAAGCCATTATCATTATGAGTGCCAGTGCTGACAGGAAGGCCAACCAAGCCGAGAGGTGCTACCCCTCCCTGTCCCGCTTCCCATATGGAGTGATTTAGAGGTGTCTGTTTTACGTCCACATCCCCAGGGACCAGTTCTCCTTTTCCTCTTCAGGCTGTCCCATAGCTCTGCATGGGGGAAATATCTCTCTTCATTGTCTGTCAGACTCCCACCCTCTTGTGTGGCCATCCTATAGACTTTTACTGCAAAGCTCATGTCCTGTTACTGCTTTGAAAGAAAGGTCCAAAACAAATAAAAAAAACTGCTATACCAGATGCACAAACCCAGGCCCTTACATGACGGGTCACAGGGTAAAAAGTTATTTAAACAAAATGCAATTATTTGCAAATTTAGAGTCCTTAGTTGTTGTCTTTCCTTAGTTCCTTTTAAAAGTGCACTGTGTATTTCCCCTGAAGGATCTGCTTGTGCTTTGTGCTTTGTGCTTTGTGCTTGTTTTGCCTGAAATGTTCCCTGGGACAGTATTAAACATACTCCTCTCCATGGCGACAAGCAGGTGACAGCGACAGATCATGTTACAGATCAGATATGTGGAGAGGCGACTCCTTTCACAGAAAGAATGTTTGGCTTTTAAGGTATTTCTGAACAAACTGATACTTCTCTATGAAGGCAAGCGGATGGTTGAGCCCTTACAAGAAAAGTTACTTTAGTGTGTTGCTCCTGTCCAGATTTATTACTGTCACCAAATGTGTTCATGGGTTTATCATGAACTTCAATCTGGATATGTTTTTTGTTTGCTAGTCAAATTTACATGACACGTTTTTAAAAATCTGTAAAATTACGTTGTGCAGTTCCAATGGTGTTGCTCTTAGCTTGTGCAGTGAATCATATCGTGACAACCTTAACTCACCACATAGTGTAAGAACATCTCCTTAAAAATATGTGCCTCTATGTCATTTTAGACTAAACATTAAGAGCATTTGTGATGTGTGGTTCCAGCGCAGGATGGTACGCAGCAGTAGCAGCTCTACAGGTGTCCCTTTCCCATTTCGTGCAAGCCGTCTGATCCCCTCCAAGTGATTCCAGATGTTTTTTGGGGGAGGCCAAGATACAGTCACTTCTATCTACCCATTCACAGCAAATACAATTAACAGTTTGAGCTCCTACCTATATGAAGAGGGCAACCCAAGGGTTAAGAAAACAGGTAAAACCCGCTGGGAGTATTGTATTGCGTTATCTAAATGTAAAATGTTGTGAAACAAAATGACAGCTCTAGCTTCAGTAGCTACGTCAACATTTTTCACTTTCGGTTTCACTGGCCCCATGGTGCCCCCCACAAAGCAAATTGCCCGTGCCACGAAACACCATTTTAGCAAGTTTCAGAACATAACATTATCCTCAAAGGTGAATTTGTGCAGCTGAATATATGAGAGGAGACAGACGTAAGCCGGGCCCAAAAACTACCTACAGGTGAATAAACTCATAAATAATGACTTGGACTGAGTAAATAAAGTGTGCGGAGCAGTGTGGGCACCTGTGTCTCTACAATGTGGAACATGTCTGCCCCGTTGCCAGCCAGGCGGTTGGGTATCCGGATGTCCACAGTGGAGCCGGGGAGGCGACTGGGTCCGTTGTTTATGGCCTGGAAAAGGAGCGTTAAAGGAGCAACAAATTAAGAACAGTTCAAGCCCAAATAACACATTGAAGCTAAAATTTTCCTACACTACAAGTACGTAAAATGGCGGTCTAAGAAATAACTCAAAGAGGAGTAAAACATACTTGGAGAAACTACTACTTAAGTAAGAGATTAAGTAAGAGTAACTGTCTGGACATAACATCTGATAGATAAGAAAGAGCACAAAATCATACCTGAAGGAGCAGTGAAAGAAACGCAAATGGACAAATAATTTAATATGATGAATTTAATTTAATGGCCAAATAATTTAAGTGTGATTTGATCTGAAGGAGCAGTGAAAGAAACGCAAATGGCCAAATAATTTAATTTGATTTAGTCACAGTGGGAAGAGTACACACTGCTGCACTATCAAATATATCACTCAAGTAGGTGCAAAAATATGGTGTGTGTGGGAAAACCAGTACAATTTACAACTTAATTAAAAAAATATTCTAGTAAAGACACCCACCTCTGCAAACCACATTCTTTCCCGTCTTTAATCTTATTTATTGAGTTACTGTATCCATTTTGTAAAAAGGATCAGGATGATTTACTTTATATTAAAAAACACAAAAATACACACATACATCTTCTACCAACAATGATTCACTAATATGGGTATTTTAATAGTAGTAGTACCTGAAAAGTTATATTGAGTGGTTGAAACTGGCACTCCATGTCTTCTAACAGGACAAAGCGTGAGGCTTCCACACTGTTCCCATAAATGAATGAGCTCGGCGCCACCACACTGCGGAACAGAGGTTGTATATTTACAAAATCAGAAAACAATAAAATACATTTGACGTTTACAAAAGCCGGGTAAAGCCCCTTCATTTTAGTGGTGAGTGTTTGCATTTTCGGAGATATAAGTCAGACGTGTTTTGTTTTTATAGCGAAGGCCCGTTTACATTCAAACAGCAGCTTTATCAGACGTCAAACCTCTGGCACTGCTCCATCTCTCTCCCGCTCCATTGAACCAGAGCCATGATAAAGTGTTCACAGATAAGACTTTTTAAGTTGACATGGCCCATACTGACACCAGCACACTCCCTCGCATCCTCCCACGGCCAGATGGTACAAGTTTCTGTCTAATAGCACAAATACTCTAGTTTTCTAACTGCTTATGAACCATTAACTAAAAACTGAATAACTAATTTGAATAATTTAATTTTGTTTTTATTTCAGAGTTGAATAAATGAATTGTGGACACCAATCATATAATCATAGCAACCAAATAGGCAAGATGGATAAAGGCAGATTCTCTAACTCTGTATTGTTTATTTAGGTCAGTTTCAAAGGTAATGCTCAAAAACTCTAAGTAAGTAAAAAAACAAACAAAGAAAAGACACGTGTCAAGAGAGGTTTTAGCAAAACGCTAGTTTCCACTTTTTTCATTTCCACACTCAGTCCCTGGACAGATGTTAAAGTACATTTAGTTTATTTTTTTGTCCAGAAGATTGTCTAATTCTATCATCTATCTTCCCATTTACATTCACAAACATAGTGGCCTATGTACATATGGAACAGTATTAAAATGTAAAATGTCTGTAATCTCACCCAGTGATGGTCGTGTCAGTCTCATGAACAAGAGGAATGGACAAGTCCAGTGTGTTGTCATGAAGTTTGTGCTCAGGATTGGCACTGTAAAAATGATTTAGTTCATAATTATTAGTTTGTGGCACATAAGTCGAACAGAAAAGCACAGAATTAAATAGTTCACCTTTTAGCTTGAACTAAAAACTGCAGGGTGTCGTTTTCTCCTGAGAGCTGGCTGGTGTCAAAAATCACTGCAAAATGATACTGGAGGTGGGATAGAAAATGGGAAAAAGTTTGAGATAACTGTGACAGGTGTAGCCCGTGGTGCAAATGTCACATGAAATTGGTTCCACTTGAACTCAAGGACGCATCATATTTCATTAATAGTGGATTAGTGAGTTCACAAATCATAATGCCAATGGGATTTAGTCAAGACTCATGCACATACAGCAAAGCGGCTGCTCAAAATATAATGAAACAATAATAAGACTATGAGAACTATGAGACACTCAAACAAAAATGATAAAAATAGGTTTGTAGTGGCCATGAGCAGGAATACCTTGGTCTGAGCTCTCATGAAAGGAAATCCCACGCTGCATTTGAGGAAGTCCAAGTCAACAAGTGCACAGGAAATGCCCTTTTCTTCCTGCGACAACGAGAGATAGAATGTGTCAAACCCACAATTTGGAGACAGTACAATCGCAGAGACACAAGACGACGAAGAAAAACACAAAGGACAATTCACAGTTATCACAGTGACACAAAAACATAAGCAGATAAAAAAACTGTTGTGCTCTAAGCTCAACACGAGCAAACATATCAGCTTAACTGGATCGCAGGATAGGTTGGTGTGGTTACAAATGTACATTTTGTTTAATTTAGTTTATTAACATTTACCAATAATATTTCTAGATTAGAGTTCTCTGCCTATTCATGGCTGTTGAAGGTTGTTACCACTATTTTGTACCCTTAACCTGCTTTCAGTCGCTCTAGAGCCCCATGACTGTTGCACCTAAAGCCACATATTCCTGCAATTACACAATATTTTTGGGCAAGTCATGAGCAGGTGTTTGCAGCTTATCCCCATTTACACAATAGAAGACAGATAATATGTGTGCTGGAACTGGTTAATCAGGCTGCATTAAATGTAATGTAATCTGACTATGTGTCAAGCTGCCCAGCTTAACTCCAAATCAACAGACCAGAAGGTTTGTGGTTAGATGTCCACTCCCTGAATTACATACTGCACATAGAAGGACTTCTTTCTTAACTGTTTCAGAGTGAAACATTAGGCCTGCTACAATCAACCGCAAATACAAACAATATCAAATATTTTGAAAGAGCAAAAATCCTCTAAAAGTCCTTCAAAGCAGGAAAGTGTCATGTGACTGAAACCCATCAATATATTTGATATAAAACTTTCAGTGCCCAGATATAGAAATTATATTATAATAATACACAGATGAGCATTTTACTCTGAAGTGGAACTAAATGTAACATCCATGTTTGTTATCACAGTTTACAGGTGAGAATAAGCTGCTTTTCAAACCCACCTGGATACACATCCTACTGAGCTCTTATTGGTTTTTGTTGGAGTCACATTTCTCTATGCAAGAGAATAGGTCCCTGGGCCTTATTGAAGTCTGAAATTAGGTTAAACTAAGAATGTACAGAGCAGAGATGGCACACACGCAGCCAGTAGGAGGGTAATGGGACAGGCTGCAGGCCGTATGTTTGGGAGCTTGTCTAAACAATATGGAGCTTCACCGGCTGCGCTGTCTAAACACTCAGGCTCTGACCTGACGACGAGAGAGATTCTTTCAGAGAGAGTTCACTCAGAGGCTGTCGGCCAAAAACTTCTGCTTTCAAAATATAATCCCACATAGCCATATTTCAAGAGCGTGACAACCCTGTACGATAAAATAGAGACTGACGATGTGTCTCGGCCTCAGAGGTGAATGTAGCGATTTATAAAAACTCAAATTACTGCACTGAGCTTGTCCGAATTTGTGTTAGTATTTATTATTTTAGCCATTTCGTACAGCTATGGATTTGAAGCTGAAGTCACTGATACTTTGCCTATTCAGTTATATTAGTGTCTCTGATATGCACCAAAGACACTTTATGATCATCACAAGTCAACACAATACAGTCTGCATTGTATTGTATTGTATTATATTGTATTCTACAATACAGCCTGCATTGTATTGTATTGTATTATATTGTATTGTACAATACAGCCTGCATTGTATTGCATTGTGCACACTGACAATCCCATTTGGCAAGTCAGAGGAAAGTCCACAGAACACGCCAACTTTTAGCTCATGTTTACAATTCTTATCCAAACGTGATAAAGGGAAAGTGCTAAGAACTAAGGGGGCTGGTATATTTATAAGTCATAAATCAGACCAAATCAGTGGGGATGAAATGACTTGAGTATCTTTATCTTACACTTATGAGTACTTTATTATCAAAATACTGCACTACTGAAACCATTTCTAATCCTCTCCTCTTTAATGCCATTCCTTGACACATGTTGGCTGCCATTCTGCCACCTTCCCTTCCATAAAAGTCTTCATAATTAAACCGAACTTAGGTTACACACTTCATTTTAATTTTCCTCTATTTCTGGGGGCTATTCTACCCCTGCCATAAATCAATCTGCAGCTACTTTTGACTCAGCAGGTCTATCTTTGTGTACACGTCTTCATTAACTCTAGACCTGCCCCTTCAAATGAACCGTCGCTCTGAGGTGACGAGACCCTGTGGCAGCCACAGTGGAATTCTCACTATTTCCTGTATCCCCGTGTGTTGCTGTTCAAACAGAACTGTCCCGTGGGATTGGGCAGGAGAGGGAAGTGACTGTTTACCCATCACCCGCCGACGATCACCCCTGAGAGAGAGCAGAGCACCCCGACATATGGGGCGGGTTTGGGGTTAAACTAAATATTGCAAATTAGTCTTTATAGTATAAAACGTCAATTTACTAGAATGATTTTATACTTTTTAAAACAAAATAAATGACAATACTAAAATATGACTAACTGATAATGCTGTTGTTTTAACTTTGCACTCTTTGGTACCAGTTTATTGCTGGTTTAGGTTTTTTTTTTTAATTTAAGTTCTGGTTTAATTCTATCATTAGTCTGTGTTATGCTTTAAAGTTTTGACTAATATAATAGACACTTGTTCATTAGAGTTTACTTCATGACTATTGACTGTATGTTTTTCTCATCTGGTGCCCCTCGGTTTACAACCTGCAGCACACTGTCCACTGTTTGTCCAGCACTTCTTCACTCTCTCACTCCTGCTACTTTCCCTGATCTCCCAAACAAATGGTGGTGTTTTAACAAGTGGCAAGTCCATTAAGTATCACTGCACTGCTGTGGTGACAACACACCGGAGGTTTACCGAGTCTCTAATGCTGTAATTGTTTAACATTGCCAACAAATTCATAAAACTATTGTCACCACTTTATTTATAGCAGCTAAAGAAACGCATGAAAAATGCACCATGTACCTTCTCTGGCGGAGCATCTGCTACTTGCTCGTCTCCATGAATCTATTGTTGCTTTGTCCAGAAAGTTCCAGTGGCTTTAAAGTTACTATTAAGTGAAGTTGTAGGTCAGATGAGTGAGAAGGTGATGCTGCTCACAGTAAGAATACATGATTTTCAAGGTATTACTTGTTTTAGTATCAAAAACTAAATTACAACTAGATATTTTGTGGTTCACTCCAAACAATGAACAATCACACAAGAAATGTTACGCAATGCATCTTTAACATAAAATACATAGATTTTTCATGTAAAAGTAAAAGCAAGAAACCCAATTACTTGAGCCACAGCAGTGTGTGTCCTCTGGGTGCAATCTCATTAGAAAAGGGCTGAAACAATGGCAGCTCCAGGCCTTTCAGCTGACCACTTGAAACATTTGAGATAAAAAAGAAACACAGGAGCCAGGCCTGTTTTCTGATTCTCCTGGGAGCAAAGGCTCTGGTCCAGAAACCATTTCACGTCCAGAGCAGACTGCACGTTAGTGCTGCAAAAACAACAATGAACTAACAGCAGCGATCTTTAAATGTGTGAAGGTTTTCATGCTCGAAGACAATCGAAGACAATTACTGATCTGGCAATGTACACACAAAAGATTGCAAAATGTATAACACTCCAAAAGGACTGGCTGTACTTCGCAAGAGTAATGATAAACTTAAAACCTGAAATCAAGCTTGATTCTTAATTCCAACACAAATACATTATACTATATCTCACACAATCTGGACTTCACATAGTAAAATGTACACGGTAACTATCCAAAAATAATACTATCGTTTCCTAACTCATAGCCAATAAAAAACAGAAATAAAAGCTTTTTTTCTGTTTGGACATGAACCCCAGTCTCATCTATTCTATTGTGAAAATTGAACTCGATATAGGTTCAAGCATGAGGAGGGAGGGCCTTATCCTTCAAGAATGGTTCAAATTAGCACTTTGAGTAATAAGAAATGCATTGAGAAACACGGAGCAGTAAATCCAACCAGTGGCCTTTTTGTCGTCTCTACATACCGGGGGCTTCCTGTTGCTGCAGCGGACCACCCCAAGTTATTAGGTTCCTGGACTAAATGAGGCTGTGTGACTCCTGGAAACCTGATACTTAATGTCAGCTGGGTTCATTGGATTAGCCGTGAAACCAAATGCTATTTTCTCCTGATATTGGCCCAGAGCACAACCTCAGTTTAATTCAATTGCGTCTCTGTTTGGGAAGGTTGAGCCATGTCACCGCTTATGTGCATTATAGAGATTGTGTTATCCATCACAGGAGCAGAAAATGCATGCTTGAGGTCTATTATGAGGAGATGCACTCGGAGATAGATGGTGTCCCTGAGAGCTTTTGAAGGGGTATTGACCTATGGCATCATTGGGACCTCTTAGCCTCTTTAACAAATGAATAAAGCGGGACATTAGCTCTAAAATAACTGCAACACTCTTAGCTCATTTGGCCCGTTTTCATGCAACATTATTCTTTGGCAAAGCTTTGTGGCTGGAAATAGGCCTTTGTGCACAAGATACTGTAGCTCAGAACATTAAGTGTGTATTTAATTATGATTATAACAAATACTAAGGATCAAAACATGAACCAAATGTATAAATGTTATAATTTGGCCCCTTTTCACTAACAGTTGCCACAAAGATCTAGTAACATAAGTACTCTTTATTCCAGATGCTCCTCCAATCTCCAAACAAGAGCAATAATAATAATAATAAT
>KN507663.1:0-10000 GCA_000787155.1 Scartelaos histophorus | reverse complement strand
ATATTTGGACCTCTTTACTTAGTTAAAGATATTTCCAACAGTAAAAGGTTGTATAAAAACTACATTCATACCTTGCATCAAAGCACACAGAAAAAACAGCTTCAGGCCAGCCGCCATCTTGAAACAAAAAACTAAACAAGAATGTCATTATTTAGCAAAAATATATTCATTTCAGTGACTTAGTAAACTATGAGGACTCACCTAGATGCTGCTTTCAAAGTCGCTGAAGAAAAAGAGGACGTATCTGCATTGAGGAAGTAAAGGAAATTGTAAAAGGATGAGGAAAAAATCACATTTCAAAACAAAGGAGAGTATAATACAGAACTAAAGTAATGCAATCTATTATATTTAAAGTCACAATGCGCAACTTTTTCATTTCTGTTTTGTTTTGTTGTGTTATTGCACTGAAAAACCAAAAGAACCCCATACTTCCTTGCTGTGAGTGGGCTGAACCAGGACTGAACCAGGACTGAACCAGGACTAAACCAGAACTGAACCAGGATTGAAAGAGGACTGAACCAGGACTAAACCAGAACTGAACCAGGATTGAAACTATGAGGACTCACCTAGATGCTGCTTTCAAAGTCGCTGAAGAAAAAGAGGACGTATCTGCATTGAGGAAGTAAAGGAAATTGTAAAAGGATGAGGAAAAAATCACATTTCAAAACATAGGAGAGTATAATACAGAACTAAAGTAATGCAATCTATTATATTTAAAGTCACAATGCGCAACTTTTTCATTTCTGTTTTGTTTTGTTGTGTTATTGCACTGAAAAACCAAAAGAACCCCATACTTCCTTGCTGTGAGTGGGCTGAACCAGGACTGAACCAGGACTGAACCAGGATTGAACCAGGACTGAACCAGAACTGAACCAGGACTGAACCAGGACTGAACCAGGACTACATCAGACCTGAAGCAGGACTGAAGCAGGACTGAACCAGGACTGAACCAGGACTGAACCAGGTCTAAAAAAAAGGACAAAACCAAGCATAAACCAGGCCTAAACAAGGACTGAACCAGGACTGAACCAGGACTAAATCAGACCTGAAGCAAAACTGAACAAGGACTGATCCAGGACTGAACCAGGACTGAACCAGGACTACACTAGGACTAAACCAAGTCTAAACCAGGACTGAACCAGGACTGAAGCAGGGCAAAAGCAAGACTATATTGACTTTATATTTAAAGTCACAATGTGCAACTTTTTCATTTCTGTTTTGTTTTGTTGTGTTATTGCACTGAAAAACCAAAAAAAAAAAAACATACTTCCTTTCTTATTTTTATTTAAAGTCACAATGTGCAACTTTTTCATTTCTGTTTTGTTTTGTTGTGTTATTGCACTGAAAAACCAAAAAAAAAAAAACATACTTCCTTGCTCTTATTTGGCCTGGAGGACGGTCTTCTCAGTACGGCATAAAATTTATCTAACGCCATGAGGAATATTCCGAAGTAAGGCTTTAATTTTCCATTTCGATGCATGTATCTACTGTATCTTTAAGGGAAAATGTCATTGCAATTCTGTGTTTTTCCCCCTCCAGTGCGTAAGATTCATCTATTACTTAATACAGCTACTTCTGCTCTAGTCGTTTAAAAGGGAAAAATAGCTATGGTACTTCTCCACAAGAGGGCAGTATAGTGCAGTTTCTCTTTGAAGGCTAGAAAAACATGATTCATTAACCTGCTTTTCACTGTATTTCTTGTTTACTCCCTACAGGTTCATGGACCACCCCAGAAAAGTTCCATAATACTCCTTTAAAAGTCTCATATTACATAAAATTGCATATCCTTGACCTTTAAGCTGTGTTAGCCTGTTGATTCTTCAAAACATGCTTTTTGTTTCATGTTTGAGTAAAACTTTATTATTTGTCTACATCACCAGAGCTCAGAGGACAAAGACACGGAGAAAAGGAAAAGAAACTTGTTTATGGTTTATGTTCACTAATGTTTATGGTTTCTGTATCAAACTGTGTACAAACTGCTTCCTATTATAAAGTAAGTAGCAAAGTGACCTCAGATGTCAGTGATGTAAAGGTGCACTCTTTTGCTTGAAATGTTCCACAGTGTGGCATTTAAACTTTGTCTTCTTACATCCAATGCCAAAACTGAATTTTGTGCAAAATGTCTTTTTTTTTTTTTAAATTACATTTTTTTCTTCTATATTAAATTTAGATTCAATCTGCAGGAGGCACTAATGTACCAAATTCATTTCTTTCACATGATTAGTTTTAGGGCAGAGAGTTTAACAACTGTTTAAAATTTCACAGAAATTGCATGCAAATGGGAGCAATTTGTAAAAATTCTAAATTTCAGAAATTCTGGACAATTTTTGACCACTCAGAGACTTCAAGACATATCTAAAAAAATGAGATAACTTTGGATGTTCCATCCCTAGTACCAAATCTGAGCCTGTGAGAGTGAAAGCCTTAAGAGGAGTGTGTAAAAGTATAAAGTTTAGAATAATATGTAGGTAATAAGTAGGAAAGAAAGAAGTATAATGTACAATAGTAATCAATGATATTTTAGTTTAATACATTATTGACTTTAGCCCATAAGAACCCAGACCCATTTTTCCTTAAAGGAAAATTATGTGGGATATATCACAGTCCAAGTGGACACCAAAGAACACATTTTTGATGTTTTTTTTTTTTTAGAATAACACTTTCTAGTGTCAAAGATCTGTGTTGTTACATATATGTCACATCGGGCGTTAGTTTTACATATTCCTTATTTGAAAATAAGTACACCTGACAGTTTTTACTGCTTGGTAACATAAAACTGCCTTTTTATTTCCATTTCCACAAAATACATCAAAACGGATGGATCATTGGATCATTATTATATATGTTCACTCCATACCCAGTGGTGGAGAGATACTATTGTAGCCACAGCTGCCCTGGGACAGACTGATGGAAACTTTCATACCAGGCAATGTGGATTAAGTGCCTTGCCTAAGGACACAATGACAAAGTTTTTGCGACTGGCGCCCCCCTGTGGCACCTGATATTCTCCCATCCAAGTAGTACCCAGGCCCGGCCCTGCTGAGCCTCTACGATCTGATAGGATCAGGCTTTGACAGGCCAGTATGGCCAGAGAAAGAGGCTGGGGGTCACCTGTGCCTGGAAGCTCTTTTGTTTCAGTATGTTTTGGATATAGTTTATAATAGTTTACAGGGCAGAAGATCGACCCTGCATTAACCAGACCTAACATGGTGTGTCAGAACAAGTAGATGTACCACCTCCGTGGCCTCATGTGGTACTTGCACCTTGCAGTGTGCATAAAGGTGGTCTGCTCCTCCCATGAATGTGTTGTGTCCTTCACAGTGAGTGGCCTCCTGAGCTCCACAGACGCCTCGTCTGCTTTGTGATGTGGCTACACAAAGCAGACGAGGCCTGATCAAGGCCTGATCTGGTCAGAGGCTCAGCAGGGTCGGGCCTGGTCAAGTACTTGGATCTTGGTACTTGGGAGCCACTGGGACTTCCAGGTGCCACAAGGGGGCGCCAGTTGTAAAAATGTGTCCTTAGGCAAGGCACTTCAGTCACATGGCCTAGTATGAAAGTGGTGTGTGCGTGAGTGATGGTGGTGGTCAGAGGGGCCAGTGGTGCAGAGAGGCAGCTGTGCTTTTATTGTATTAGTGTATTGTAGCTGTGGCTACAATAGCAGCTTCACATATGGACTGCATGAATAACAAACGGGTGCTTTGGGTGACTTGAAAGGTGCTATGTAAATGCAATGATGAATTTATAATTAATGAATTATGAACTTTCTGAAGTGCTCCAGAAGACTAAGAAGACTGTCTGTGACATGTGGTCCTTGAATGTGCACTCAAGGGTTTCAAAAGGTTCTGTTTTTTCCCATGGACAGTTCCTTCTTCAGTTCCTTGTTCTTGTCAGTGGACAGTTTCTGACCAAACCATTTGCTTTCACATTATTTTGAGTTTCTATTTGTTCTTTTAATTGACCAGCAGAACATATTTCAACTTAATATAACAGATACAGCTAAATTAATTGGGTGGATTATTACCATTTTAAAAGCCCAATGTGACATATATGTTACAGCAATATTTCTGCAACTGGTCTGAAATGACTTTCTTCAATAAATATGGTCAGACCAGACTGAATGTGAAATAGGACATGTTATCCAAGCATTGGAACTGTTAAATGTGTTTGATATTAGCTGTAGTATCAAAAAAACAGATTTTTGAAATTAGCTGCTTCCGTAAAATTTGCACGCAGGCTAAACCAGTATTTTGGAAAGGCCACTTCCTGTTAAGAGTTAAGATGTTTAGTATATGTCCCTTAGGGACTTAATGAGTTAAGGTCAGACATATTAAAAGGAAGAGACTGGGGCATTCAAAGTGTTTGTTACACTGGTGGGTTCTTATGGGTTAATACATTATTGGCCACAGTTTGTTTTTATTAATGCCTTGAGAAAATCTTTTTGTGTTGCAGACCTTATAACCATCTACACCTAATGTGACTGGAGAGGTCAAAGTGCTTTGCTGAGGTGCACAACAGTACAAACCAGGGCAAGGTTTGAACAAGCAGCCCTACCTTTAAATTACTTTGCAATTATCATCCCTATAAAGAGCATATTTTTAAGGCTCGCTGTTGGGAGTGTCTGATAAAATGGTGATATCACTTTAAAAGCCAAGTTACAGGTCAGATCTATGGAGAAGCTATTACAGTCATAGTACGGTAATATTGCATATATTTATTCTCAGTTTTATTTCTTTTTAAAATGTATTTATTTATTTATTTTACAAAATAATTCCATATATGTCACTTTATTTGGTGTCTTCTGTGTGTATCTAAAATGTCAGAAAAAATACCTTAAATATATATCTTACATCATATATTTGAAATCATCTGTTTGTATAAACAATATCAAAAGTTGTATTTAACATCCACCATAACCAGCCTGATTATTGTCAAAGTTTAAACAAGATAAGATATGCAAACACAATATAACGTGTGTGCACTAACATTATCCTATGCCTCTAATAGCTTTTTCCAAATGACTTTTAGATAAGAATCGGCATCATTAGCCGTATATGAGCCGGATCCGTGTGAAATTGAGTTAAATTTTCAGTTTTGTTGTGAGGGCGGGCTCTGTCATATTAACTGACCACAGACTGTGAAACAACAAACGACATTTCCTCTTAGAGCTGAAGGAGCAGTGTGCTGTGTCTGCTGATCTGAAACTGCACCGTCCACACTGGAAAGGTCTGTTTTTTACATTTATTTAAACAGGGGAGGGACACTTACCTGTTGTATTTGATTTGCACAAAATATACCTATAGTTAATACAAAAAAGTGTCTTGACCACTCAGATGTACAGAATTTTAGTTGTTTCTGTGGCGTACATTACATTACAGTTTTATTGTTTTATTTAGTTTTTTTATTTGAGTAAAAAAAATGCTAAAATGTGCATATTTGTCACTCTTTAAAAGTAAAAAAATTGCCAGTTTGTGAATTTCTACACTGACCTAATCCACAAAAATGATAAACATGAGTTGTGCGTTACATGGTATTTATAAATCACATTTATCTGTTAGTTATTCCAAATCCTGGACGTAGATTTACACAATGCACTTTGAGCTATGACCATTTCCAGTTCAAAATAGTAGCAGCACAGATGTAAGTGTCCTTTATTTTATGTTGCACATATTTAGAAGCAGACGCTGACTCAAAGCACCTGACTCTGATAGACACACTTAAAATTAGAGCTTTACTTAAATATGTGGAAATGTTCAGTCAAAGTTTCACAGAGGGTAGAAGCTTTTTATAACTTTTTTTTTTATGATACTTAAATGAATAGCGTTTAATTTTCTAGAGGTGGCACATCATCCTTTGGAACAGTTGCCATGGGGATAGATACGTTTTATCGTGGAATATGGAGGATGCATCGCAGGTATTAAACACCTCGGTAAATGAACAACAGAATCTTGCTTTTTGTGATGTAAAAACAGTATATCGCTGCTGTTTTAAACTAGAAACTGCAGCCATGTTTGGTATGGCAAACATGGCTGCTCCAAAACCAAAAGAAAAAGTGCGTTAGACCACAGGAAGTTTCTCAAATACCAAAAGTTTAACGAGATCTTTCTCGGACGTCAAATGTCCCACAAGGGTGATCGAATATGACGTAGGATAAAAAAGCATCTGGTGGAGGACGCTTTAATTTGCCTTGTTAACTTACATATAAAAGCATCTGACGTGTAGAAAATTGAAGCAAACGTGTTCAAGCATGTGTCAGATCCACCTTCTGTTGTATTTTTATCATTTTTCTATTATTATTACCAATACGATTATTAATATTGTTTAATGATTGTCTTTGTAATTTGAATTATGTTGTGTTTTTGGGTTCACTGTGCCTTTATGACCTGCCACGCCCTATTTAAGACGCCACCTGAGCTCTCACTCTCTATTTGTCTAGTGCCGAAACGTTGCATGTCCTAATAAATCTTCACTATTTGCAAGTAAGACGGTGTGCGGGATTTCTCGGGATTTCCTCCAACGTACCCGTTTTGAGGAATCGACGTGCGAAGTTCTCATCCTTCTAGATCCACCTTCCTAAAAGTTACGTCGCAGAGCTTTCGTAATGTAGTAAAATATCATTCTGCATCTTTTCCGCAGATTCGAGATGTCTTCGAATGCCTCGCAGCACGGTTTCAAATCCACCAAAGCCGAGCAGGAAGTGGACATCGACGCCATCATGGACAACATCAGCATCGTCCTGTACACGCTCACCATCGTGCTGGGCATTCCCGGGAACGCCATGGTCATTTGGGTGGCCGGGTTCAAACTCAAGGTACAAAATACGAAAAAGCAATTCTGTTTTATTTGGAGAATACTAAATGTACGGTAGGGCTGCACGATATATCGAAAAAATATCGTCATCGCAATAATAGCACGTGCGATATCCACATCGCAAAGATGCGCAATATTTTTTAATTGTTTTATGTGTAAATCGTGAGTTTATTGCGTTCTGGGGTTCACAATTCCGACGCGCCCTTAAACGTAATGTTTTGCTAGCTAGAGCGAGCGCGTGGACTCGCAGTGCATGACGGGAAAACACTACAGTCACCATGGCGGGTAATGAAGAAGTCAGTGAAGACGACAACAGCCAACAACTTGTGCCTAAAAAGAACAGCAGCTCCGGAATTTGGGACTTTGGCTTCAGACGGGACGACGTGTCACAGACGCAAGTGCTGTGCAAGTCGTGCCGGAAAGTTATCGCAACGTCGAGAGGAAACACGACGAACTTACACAGCCACCTCGATCGCAACCACAGGGAGCTATACAGTGATTTTATTCAGTCAAAAACTTCAGCAACCAATGTTACGCAGGTACAGTCGCAAAAACGAAAAGCACAGACGAGCTTAAATGAAAGTTTCGCGTGCGGCACTCCTTATGAAAAACGTCATAGAGGCAAACATGTGAATGTACAAAGCATTTTTTTTTAGGTTAAAAGAAAATATCGCAATAATATCGTTATCGCAATGCTTGACACCCGTATCGCATATCGCATTCATTTTCAATATCGTGCAGCCCTAATGTACGGTGTGAACTACTTAGAGAAGTCCAGTGTTGCTTTTTGACCACTGAAATGCTCAGTTTGGTGACATTTCTGGAAAACAGGAAGTGTATTTTCTGCTACGTAACTATCCATGAAAACTGAAAGAGAATGATTTCTGAGGACCATAAAACCTATGCTCAAGACAAGACAGTTTATTTTGACAAGTTCTAACAGTGTTTTTATCCGTTTTCTCAGCCTAAAGTCACAAATGTGTGGCTGGTGAACCTGGCCATAGCAGACCTGATCTTCTGCTTCACCCGGATCTCCTCGCTCGTCAAAAAGCTCTTCTTCGACCACTGGCCTTTCGGACTCTTCCTCTGCAAATTCAACGGCTTCTTCAAATACACCAACATGTTCTGCTCCGTGTTCCTCCTGGCCGTGATCAGCCTGGACCGAGCCCTTTGCATCTGGAGACCGCTTTCCACCAAAAGGAATCGCACCCTCTTCGCGGCCCGGGTGGTGGCCGTGTGCGTGTGGGTGCTGGCGTTCGTTTTCAGCACGCCTTATTTTATGTACCGCCAAGTTTACCCGGGCGCGAACAACCTGAGTAAGTGCTCCATGGGCGTGAAGGAGTCCAAAGACGGCGACAAAGGCATTAAATATGCTCTGTACTCCGTTCGTTTCCTGTGTGGCTTTGTGTTTCCGTTTTTGGTCATTCTGATTTGCTACATCATGGCCGGTATTGGAATCAAACGCACCCGCCTGTCACGGAAATCTCGCCCGCTCAGGACCCTCTGCACCCTGGTCGTCGCCTTCTTCCTGTGCTGGGCGCCGTACCACTGCCTCCTACTGGTGAAAATGGTGAACAGCAAGAACATCGTGGTGAAGATCTGGCACCCCGTAGCGAGCGGAGTGGCATATTTTAACAGCTGTGTGAACCCCATACTGTACTACTGCATGGGGGTGAGCGCGTGGGGCTGGTCCAGGCGGAGTTTGACCGGGGCGTACAAGAAGGTGCTGGGGGAGGAGGGGAACGAACCCAATTCTCAGTCCGTGGAGGGGACACTGGACAAAGGCAGCGAAGTCATTCAAAGAGAGCGTTCCACAGAGGAGATGGTGAAACTATGAGTTAAAGATAATATTTTAAGGACTGACTGGTGTGCGAAATGTACTATTTTTGTGCGGTAACCGGAATAATATCGACACCTTCCTAAAATAATTGCAAACTGATTTTTGCAGGTTTTCAAGAAACACAAAAAACTCCCCCAAAAATTGAAATTATGGCCTAAATTATTGCAAAATAAAGTGACTTAGGCGATTATTTTAGGAAGGTGACGATATATAATGTGCACATGTGGCCCATAGTGAATGGATTGTGCACTGTGTAACTTTTCTGAGGGTACATCATATTTCTCCGTGGGGATGTTATGCAGTACAGAGATAAAGTTACCCAGTTCCATGGAAAGTTGCAGATCAGATCTGTGGAAGGGCAACCCCACTCCTATTAAGAATGTGTTATCAGGCTGTTTTCTTAAAGCAATCGAGAGTATCTGTAGGTGAATAAATGCAACCAATGGAGACAAGCAAGTGGTAGAAGAAAAATCACAAAATGCACCTGAGTCAAGTGTTATATTTGTCATTTATATTATCTCTAAATGGCAGATCAGATGGAGGGTCAGTCAGAACAAATCAAACTGATCATATTTATAAATTTGACAATACAATTCTTTCTAATTTGATGCAAACAGCAATACTTTTGACCTCGAGAGTTACTTGTACAATATATTTGCACGTGCAGCAAGATAAATTTGACTTTTTTTATGCAAGTTCAGCTACGTCCAGGGCTGAGAAAACAGAGAACAGGACAATAGAACATTTAAACATGCATGAATCAAAATGGGTAAGCTTATAAAATTTGATTGTGTGTGCTAATTTTGATGATTTAATACATGTTTTATTAAACCTTGAAAAAATATTCAAATATAGCTTTCCATTGTATGAAGCACTAAGCCCAGTGTTCAGTGTTCAGTGCTTTGTGTGATAAGGCATCTCGTGTGTTCATGGAGATAACAACCAAATGAGGCCAGGCACATGTCCACAGATGCCCAAATGATTCAAACTAGTTCCATGGAAACTCTGTGGTTTGGTGTGTGTGATGACAAATGCCACTTGAAAACATTTACAACACATAAAGGAAAAGAGCAAAGGGGAAGTGAGACTGTTTTCGAAGTGTATTATTGTCCCAGTGGTCTGTGTTTAAAGGTCACGCTGCAGGGTACAAGAACCGAAACTGTCTTCTCCTGTCGACTTTTTAGTCACTTTCTCCATAATAATATTTGTTTAATATATTAAACACGCCTCATCATTTTTAGACTTTTGGGTCAGTCACCATAGAGATGTAATTGCTAAAATGTTTAACAGTATAACATAAGATGAATCTATCTTGCATTTAATCAAATCTATTCAGTTCAATTCAATTTATTT
>KN507662.1:10885-22096 GCA_000787155.1 Scartelaos histophorus | reverse complement strand
ATTCACTTCACTTTTTTTTTTTTTTTTTTTTTAATCAAACTCCTAAACACAGGGTTCCCACTCTTTTTCACTGACAACATTTCAAAACTTGACTTTTTCACGACCTAAAGTGAATTTTTCATGACTTTATGGCTCCTATGTGTAGAATTGAGCTTTACTTTTAGGGCTGAATATGAAATGTGAACCCTTTCCACTCACCTTATGGTTTTTTAACATTCAAAATCCTGTCAGTGCATTTATTGTTGTCTCTTTAAAACCAAAAACCTTATTGTGTTTTGTCCTACAGTGTTTCCCACAGAACATTTGTTAGTTCATGTGGGTGGAGAGTTCATCGGAATCAGAGACGTGAGAAAATAATCCAAAATAATCAGAATATCCTAATGAGAACTTAACAGAATGCTGTAGTTGCATGAAAGAGATACAAAAATTCCATTACTTTTCCAAAACTTTCATTGAATCTACAAAATGTCAAGACTTTTCCAGGCCTAGAAATTGAAAAGGCAAATTTCCATGACTTTTCCAGGATTCCCATGATCGTGGAAACTCCTGAAAAGGACGAGGAACGCTCAGACTGATCACAAACTCCTGAAAATGTCCTCTTTGAATCCATTTTCTTGACCCCCCACCTCCAACCAGTGCATATAAATACAATACATATCATGGTGTCCTTGGGCAAGACCCTTCATCCACCTTGCCTAATGAATGTGGCGTGTAAGTGAATGAATTTCGGTGGTCAAATTGGCAAACCTTGAGTTGCTCTTTGAGAGGCTAGTCAAGCTTGTAAAATCCTACCAGGTTACTACAAAATAGTAAAAATAAAATCCTAAAATCCTAAAGAGCAACGACAGAAAGAGCTGACGAGAAAAGGAAAATGTCTCTTTCATAACAAATGACTCCATTGTTTCACCTGTGTCCCACTTCTGCCGACACCTCCTCCTCCCCCCGTGCACGAGGTAGACCCCAGCCCCCGTCCTGTGGGAATAGGATGACGCCCGCTGCTTGGCTCATGAGCACGAGGGCACCGCGCATGTGTTCATATGTGACAGATACTTATGACATGGTAGTGCGTGCGTCACTGCAGCGTACGCTCGTGTGGTTTTTACCCTCGAGTGGTCTGGATGTGAGGAGCGTACGTGGGTCGCTTCATTTGTACTGTTAAATGTGCCCTGTTCCACTCCATTAGGTCTGCAGAGGAGGAGAAGAAGAGACAGATGTTTGGAGCTACGTAATACGAGAAATATACACAAACAAGATCATAATAACACATAAAAAGAATGGATTTATCATGAAAGATGGTGCATTATACTTCTCTAGGGTATTAACTGCTAAAACACGACATATTTAGATCACCATGTACCATCACCATCTTTTATTGTTTTGAACATCGTGTATTGGCCAAAAAAACAAGGTATTACTATGTTTAATAAGTTTGCTCCATGTGCTAAGTCAGTTCCCCTTCAGAGCGGCTTCACAACACAGTCAAACTACAGCACATCACATCAGGTTTGTGAAGTTGTTGCAAACAGTTTGGATCATGTTTTTGTGTATTTATGGAGAATTGTTGCGTGGGAGCATGGGTGGTGTAGGCTTGTGGGTGGAGCCTTGTACAGAATCTTACCACAGCTAACTAAAATGGATGGCAAAATTACTCAAACACGAATGGATGGCGTCTAAAACCTCTTCAAGCATGTTTATGCGCCTGTTTTTGACGAGGAAACAACATTATAACATGGTAGAACGCTCCAAAAGATGTATTTTGTGTAATAATCTTTAAAGATACAATATTAGAGTGAGCAGCTTTTCAAAATTCTAAACTGGGGCATACCTGGGTTGGGATGGTTGGTATAAGGGTCAATGACGTAGAAGGAAATTTTAAAATGTAGTTTCTATTGAACCTTTTCAAATATTTATAATGGCAGGTGAAACGTAGAAGGAAATTTTAAAATGTAGTTTCTATTGAACCTTTTCAAATATTTATAATGTCAGGTGAATAAATCTATATTTGATATTTATATGAAGCATTTTTAGTGTTTTTTATCTACATAAATTGACTAAAACCTTAAAAAATGTCATGTGGAGAGACCGAGATTAATCTTAAAATTGTTTTCTTTTCTAAAACATGGTTGGGATGTTAATCTCAGTTCTGAGTCATATGAACATGAGATTGAGATTTGAAAAAATGAAAACATGAGATTTGAAAAAATGGACATGGACAATATTTGTTTGAATATTAAGGGGGAAATATCAATTCAAGAAAGATAAAGTTTCATGTGGGACTAAAAACACTTCAGAAAATATGACAAAAAAGAAAGAAAATAAGCGTGAGTTTAAAAAAAGTTTAAAAATCATCAGTTAAGGGTGGACAGTTGCACAACATGAACATTTGACACTTTAAGAACAAAAAACATGCAGAATAGATTTGCGAAAAAATGATTTGGTTCCAGGAGGTCAGAGGTTCTACAGGGATGTGGGGAATTAATATGAAATTTGAACCTTTTTAACTGAAGAACCTGCAGTTGGACACACGTCATGTCATTGACCCATAAATAAAACAGTGGAAAAATCCTTGCAAAATGATCTATTCTCGACTCACTTGTGGGTCATTTTCAAGCATGATTTTCTGTATTTTAGCTAAATAAATGACAATTTGTGCCTCTCTTTACTGTTGGCAGGGATCTAGGACTGGGGACACAGGGCTCAAAACTGGGACTGTCTCGGGTAAACAGGGACGTCTGGTCACCCTATTCACCTTATGCGTTTTGTCTCTAAACGTTCCTAAACCGTGCTGTTTTCTGGTGGCACTTCCAGTTAAACGAAGATCTCATTCATGTCAGTGGGGAATTTGGGAAATGTTTTGCATCTTGAATCTGACATAAAGTTGGTTCATTTGTGTAAAATGTTTATTTCAAGTCACGCTGCACCGATTCTCTGGGGAGCTTTAAAACGCCTTTATCATCCGTACTCAAGTTATTTGCTGTCATGATCGGCAGCCCAATACAAAAATAATAAAACCCGAAAATGTTGGCAGTGCACAGGGAAACTTCTGGAATAAGGTGACTACAATATGCAACTTTCACAAGGACTTCCCAAGCACTTAAATCATATGGTTATTGTTGAATATTTAGAAACTTATGTCTGCCACACACTACAGGACTTTTCCGTCTTAGACAATGCGACAAAAAGTGCACACCACAGACACAAGGAGAATCTTATGAGACTTAAAATCTAGAATCTCACAGTCTGCACTGGGATCTGTCTGTGGACCACAGGATATAAAGTTGTGAGCCTGATGGCATCAGCTGTTTCCTGTCTACAGTAAAACCACTCGCCCTGAGACTCTGAAGTAGTCCTGTAGTCAAGACTAATCAAGACCAAGACCTGCCCGAGACCACAGGGTCCTGGGACCAGAACAAGACCAAGACCTTTGAGGGTCCAGACTGAGATAAACCAGGACTTTTAAAGTTCGAGACCAAGACAAGACCAAAACCACGGCCCATCGAGACCAAATCAAGACCATCTTTGTCATTTCCTACCTTTATTTGAGTTATTTTGGCACATGTACTGATTAATGGTGTCAACAGGCAAATTTTAACGTTAGTATGTATTGAACTTTTTTTCTAATTTTTACAATGTCAGGTATGTGGCTCCATGGAGGTCAGAGGTTCTACAGGGATGTGGGGAATTATTATCAAATTTCAAACAGGAGATGTTCAAGACCAGGAAAATCCTTGAAAAATTGAACAAACAACTGAAAGAAAAGGACAACATCATGGCTGAGATGCAAACCACAAGCAGGTCGGATCCAGAGGCCTGTAGTGATTCCCAAATCACTGCTTCTGAAGTTGGTGAAAATGTAACTCAAAAAGCCAACGAAATAAGGAAAGAAAGAAAGGTGCAGGAGCTTCTCCGCTCACCTCTTCTCAGCAGGAGATATGTTTCTGTCAAACAACTGAAAGAGCACAGCCCCCCAGCCCATAAAAGTAGCAGCCAATGTGAAGGAGCAGAGGAGGGAGCTCCAGCACTGCCAGAACTAAAGCCTTTTGCCTAATGAAAAAATAAAACAAAAAAACATAAAAACATTTTGTTGTTGTCTTAAATGTTTTTATGTTGTTTTTTTTTCATGTCTGTTAAATGTCTGTTGTTATTCATGTTTATTGTTTCAGATGTTAAAACTTGAATTCACATGCCAGACATAGCTTCTCTGTAAACATCCTGAGAATAGAACAGCAACATTTTGAAAAAAGAAAGAAAGAAAGGGTGAAAAATCTAGTTGCAATTGTGATTTGCAATATATATTTAAAAAATGTTATTCTGTTCACATAATGAACAACTCTAAATCTGAGGAAAACTGAAACATGAACCAATAAACTAATTCAGGAATCCCATGCATTTCACAGTCTTGTAGATGACTTTAACTACAGCTAGACAAGACTGACAATATGGATCTTAAATAACCTGAGCGAGGAGTGAGAATCTTTCTTTCAGTTTGAACTTCTGTGCCGTCTACTTCAATCCCTCTGTACGATTCTCATACACCAGCATGATTTGACCAAGACATTTCCAAGAAAGTCTGTACATTTTGAAACGTGTGAAAAAATAATCTTAAAACTAAATCAGCAAAAATAGCTTTGAGTTACTAAAACTTGTGAGAACTATAAAATCCAACTATTTTGTGACAGTTTTTGTGACACGTTTTATTCCTGTGCTAAAGCCCAGTCCCAGAATCACACAGCGGGAGGCAGACTCCATGTGTCGTCACCGAGTGTGTAGTTTGGCACACACCTTGTATTTGGACCATATCTAGTAAATTCCAGACTATTGAGCGCACCTGAATATAAGCCGCGGGTGTCCACATCTTCAAGAATATTTTCAAGTTCACTCCGTCTGCTTTTATTACCTCTGAAAGAGTTTTTTTTTCAAGTTCACTCCGTCTGCTTTTATGACCTCTGTTTTAGTTTTTGTCTTTTTGCATTGAGTCAATTTGTCGTGCTGCTGTTGCTACAGACTTATATAAGAAAATACGTCTGAGGTGTTTGCGAGCGTGGGGTTTGCAGAACATGGTGTGTGTGAGGTGCGGGAGCGCTGATCATTGCCGCTTGCAGCTATATCTATTTTTGTTATTTCCCGAGTTTGTATGTTGCGTCTCTGTGTCCGTCACTCCTTTGCCCCTGACCCTCAGTTTTATTGACTGTTCCTAATGTCTGATGCTGATGTTTCTCCTGAAGTGTGTTTCTCCAGCCTTAATCAACACATTAGACTTCACCAACAGTTGTGTACTACTGGTTAAAGGAGACAAAAATACACCCAGAGCCTGTATGGTGAGACTGATGAATATAGAACACAATTAACAGCTAGAGACGCAGCTGATGGAGGTGCTAACCAGTGCTAATGACACTGTGAAGGGCTACAGGGAGATGCGGCCTTATTTCTTTTGGCTTAGACCTGTCAACTTAACGGTACAGAATGTAAGATTTGTGTTTTAAATTCCGTCCGCAGTTCTACACATTATCAGTCTGGGATGGCTCTCACTGGAAATGATCCAGGACAATGGTGTAGTTCACTTCGTTTCAAATCCAGAGAAAAGCACAGACGGCCCATCCCAAATGCACAAAGCACTTCCCCTCAGCACGAGAGCTACATTTCCTTTAAATTAAAAAACGTTCTGGTCTTGCCTGTTAATCACTTTGGCACAGCCTTGAGTGGCACAAATGAAACAAGTCAGTCCCTCGACCTTCAGTTAAGGTGAGGTTATGGGCTAAACACAGTCTCCTGGTGCTTCTTTTTCAGCACTGGCCCATTTCAGATCAGCCCAAATTTGAACCACTCACACACACACACGCACGCACGCACACACACACACACACAGTCCACCATCACAACCATCTGCTACTCCAAACACCAACTATCAGTATCAGAACAACAGTCCTCTTAGCCTGATTACAAATACAACTTTTTGTAACTTTTAGTCTTGCTTAAGTACAAATATACTGTAAAAGCAGCTCTTGAGTTCAAAATATGGCCACTGTGTACTGTCTGTGTCTGATTTGTAAAGCGTGTTATTGTCTGATAATCAGGAAGTGGAGTTATTGTTGGCTCTGAAAGCTCTGAAAGTTATGAAAAGTGTTAATAAACTCATTTCTCATTTTAAGACAGTGAATCAGGTACAGCACCTTTTGTATAGTAAAACCTATAGTAAAGTAAAGTGGTATAAAGAACTTTATATTATTATTTCTTTGAGATTTTCTGTACCAATATATCGCACAGCAGAATCATCCTATAAAATGTAGTTGTTACTAAGAGGAGTACTTCATTATTTTAGTACTTTAAACCACTTTGTTGTATGAGTTATATCCTTTGGTGTCACTGTTCTCCCTGCTCTCTCTGAGGACAGGGAGGGAGGGAGGGAGGAAGGAGAGATGGAGGTCAGAGGTCAGCCCAGGCAGGACAAGTGCATCGTGGGTAAAGGTTGGCATGATTCACATGGACAGGCCCCAAAGCAAAATGACACATCAGAAACAACTACAGTCAGCACCAAAATGAAGAAAAAGTACAAACATATTAGGAGTATATTCCAAAATGCACACTTAGAATGCACTTGAATAGTAATAGAGTATTAACTAACTACTTACTAATATTAACTGTGCATTTGTGGAGGGGAAGATCTCTGAGCTTTTATCTGAATTGGATTTGACAGAAGTTTGAGTCATCTGGCTCTGCTTTTGTGGTGCTGTATTTGAAAAGTCTGAGTTTTGGCTCAGACTCCACAAAGAAGAGCTCTCTGTTTATCTCACTGTACCAGTGCTTCAGAAGCAAAGCAACTGTATACATATTTTCTGATGATAAGCCTATTCTTAGTCGGCTTCATAAAAGCAGACGTCATGGTACAACACATGGATGTCTGGATGAAGTGGTGCAGTGGTGTGTGGAACACAGCTTCAACTTCAAAGTGGAACAGACAAAAGATGAGTTTTGAGCCCAGATCTGTGCCCACCACAGCCCTGTTAGGGGGGAGGGACATAGAGCAGGTCTTATGCTATAAACACAGCCTTTATATACTGGGTTATATATACAGCCCATGGCTATAATACAGATGTGTTCAAGAATGAGCCAACCTCTCTGTTTCTTTCTGCCTGGGTTACATGGCATGGATACAAATGTCATGCTTATGTTTATAGAGCCTGTATTCAATCTATTTTATGCTCTAGTCTGTCCTCCTGCTTTCTAAACCTGTCAGTCACACTTAAATCACACATTTTTACCTCAACCAAAAAAGCAACTCCAATAATTGGCATTGACTTACCAACATTGGTATTGACTGAAATCAAGGCAGAAAGTGTCCAGTGCCTGAGTCCCCCTCCCCAATCCCCCTCACAGGCTGAGCTCAGGCCTCAGGGAGACACTTTAAAGCCCAAAGTGAAAGTGAACACATCCCAATGTTCCTCTGTACCATTAGCAACCATCTGCTGAACTCAGAGCAGTCAACAATAAAAGTCAAATGACAATGCAGACTCCTCTTACACACTGGCTCTAGGGAATGTGCAATCAGAACTGCACATACACACACAGACACACACATATAGATGCATATATTGCCTGTGTTTTGTTGTGGGAAGCTGCAGGAGGTGCTCTGTGGATCTGTGGAGGGGGAGATGTCTGTGCTCTTGTCCCTGCTGATGTGACAGGAGTGTGATGGATCTTCTAGCTCTGCTGTGGTGACACTGTGCATATTGGAGATGGGCTTTGGCTCATGTTCTAATCCCCACAAAGCTTTAACCCAGTGTAGCATCTTTGTGGAAAGAATACAACTGCTGTGACAAATCGCATAAGTCGAGAACAATGACTCTGCAAACACCTCTTCATAAACAGCACGGGCTGGAAGAGTAGCCAAAGAATGTTACTCAAGTGAAGGCCGCCACACACTACAGGAGAATTTGGGATTGGCGATTTAAGGCAAGACAAGTTTATTTGCACAGCACAATTCGCAAACAAAGTAATTCAAAGTGTTTTACAGAATAAGAAATAACTTAAATGTCACGAGACATGGAAGAAGAAGCAGCAGGAGAAGAAGAAGCAGAAGAAGAATAAGAAGCAGAAGAAGCACTTGAGACTGAATAATCCTGTACTGTGTGGCAGCTTTAAGAGTGACATTACTTCAAAATAATATTACTCAAGTAGAAGTACTAAGTAGTGATCCAAGAAATGTATCAGGTCAGAGTAAGAAGTATTTGGGAAAATGACTCAAGTTAGAGTAAAGTAAAGAGTAACTGTCATTAAGTAACATCTGATTTATAATTTTAAAGTGATGTAATTTGAAGGATAAAACTTTAAATAAGTCACAAAATCTGGTGTTTTCCAAGAATGGACACAAAAATGAGACACATAAAGGTTTTGTCACTTTAGACTCACTCACAGTGGGAAAAGTTACTCGAGTAAATCTGAGTATTGTATGAAGCATTCTGACCGCACCGAGTCCTCCACCAGACACCAGCTAAACAAAGCAAAGCAAATAGTCTTTTAGTGAGTGACCTCAGTGTGACCGGAGCACAGAGGGGACAGTCGGGTCTACAGATCCAACATGACACGATACACTGTCCAAGCCCCAGAGGAACGTGTAACCTTAACCTCCTCTCGAGCCAGGACATCCCACTGCCCGTTACCGATGAAACTGGACTCTGGGCCAAAGTGGTGCCGTGTGTGTTTACAGTATTGGCCCTGGGCATGTGCCTGTGCACGAGCTCTGCTGTGTGAATGAAAATGAGAGGAGGAGGGTAAAGAGGCCAGACGTATACGCAAATAAGAGTACAGTACTACAAAAGTGGACACCTCAACAAGTAAAAATATGTATCAAGTAAGAGTAATACATACATTTTGTTTTTTCTTCCAAAGAATATACTGTATGATGTGTTAAAGGTTTTTTTTAATTCACCAACAATAAATACATAAAAAAATAAATAAATAAATAAATAAATGCCTCTTTTTTCTTGCACCAGTAACTAAAAAAAAAGTTTCCATTCACATCAACAGTAAAAAAAATTAAATAAATAATAATAAATAAAAAACCAGAAACACATTTTTTAGTTCTTGGTGAAGAAGAAAAAAAGCTGTTGCTTAAAGAAAAACTTGACTTTGACTTGACTTTTTAATTTTTTTTTGCTTGGCACTAAGAGCTCCATAGTAATAACAGTGCAGTGGCATTTTTCTTGCATTTTTATTTTAACAAGAAAAATCCTATGTGCACAAGTAGTGGTTTAGTTATGTTGTAAAATTTTAAAATAAAATCTGTATTACTCTTAATTTATGATGCAATTTTTTCTTCTTGGAGGCATGACAGATGGTTTGAAATAAGGTTGTCAACATTTTTTCTTAAATTGATACGTTGCTTTTAGGCATCAATTTGTCATTAAAAAGGGGTCACAGTGGGGTAAATCTCATACAATTTTGTCGAACGAGTGCAAACTCAGGAGAGAACCCAGTGTGAAGTTCTATTCTGTTTGACATGTACTTGACACAAGCGTAAATAAAGTACAACAAATGCTAATGTTTCTCCTGCGTAACGTACAGTACATGATAAATGATTCATTATAGTATATTACCATGGCAACCCCTCTCTCTTTCTCTAGTAAATGTAAAAAGCTGTGAAGTGGCCACGTCTTAAGGAACTACCTCAGCACCTCAAGATCAGCCCAGTGGAACTAACATTCTGTGGACCTGGTTCTGCTTTAAAGTGAATGCCCAGGGTTTTATCATTTTCTGAGTGTGAAATAGCATCTGTGGTCAATATTTATCATAGTTTTACATCAGTTAAGCAACAATTTGTGGAGAAAAAGTACAACAATAGGAACAGGAAGTGATACTGAGCATCCCTTTGCTTAAAAACTCCATCCAAAACGTAAAACACTTCCCACTTATACTAAAATTTTTTCCCCAGATTTAATTTTTAGACCCTCCAAAAATGCAAAATAATAAGGATAATCCCAAACAACTACAATTCTACATCATTAGTGTTTATATACTATGATGTTCTTGTGCGATTATTATGTGTCTAATTCTGGTCTGCTACAGTTTTTGTGTTGTTCTCCACATTTTAACTCGAGGATTTTTACTCATTATGTGTGTTTTGGGTCAGGATCTGAAGTGTAACTTGACCTGGGATAGTGGGGCAGTCAAATGGATGCATAAATAAATATATAGATATTTTCATTTTACTTTAGGAAGCAGAACTAATGAGTGTATCTGTATATGTAAAACATGAAAACAAATTGCTTTTTAAGGGTGGAAATTTACAGAATTGTTATTAAATGCAGAATGTCCCAGAAACTAACCCATGTCTCTGTCCAATATTAGACTATAAATACCCACAGAGATATAAGGGGAGCACGAGGAGAGGCTGTGGACCCCTCCCAGGGACATGGGGGTGATGTGAGGTGATGTGAGTGAGTGTGGAGCACTGACCCCAGGGGACGCAGCTCTGATGGCTCCTCATATATGTCCTCTCTGTGCCACGCTGGAATATAAAACCAAGGACACGGGACGAGAGCTGATATCACCGTGGACACCTTGAGGGACGCCAATAAAGAGCAGCGCTGATCAGGAATTACACTTAAGAGAGCGATAAGCAGGAAGAGCTTTGTGAATGATAAGCCCGCCACTGTAGTTAAGATTCACCACAAGCTATTCTAGGTATTTATTTGTCACTTTGCTCTCATCATATAGAAAATTTCACCTTCACTGAATAAACTTGCACCTATAGATTTCTGTTTGTTTTTTTCCCACAGGAACATGGGTCAGTGACATGACGTGTGTCCAACTGCAGTTTCTTCAATTAAAAAGGTTCAAATTTCATAATAATTCCCCACATCCCTGTAGAACCTCTGACCTCCTGGAACCAAATCACTTTTTTTTTGTTTTATTATGCATGTTTTTTGTCCTTAAAGTGTCAAATGTTCATGTGGTGTGACCGTCTGCATGTCTGATTTTTAAACTTTTTTAAAATGTCTGTAAATCTAATCACATTTATTTTCTTTCTTTTTAGATATATTCTGTGAAGTGTTTTTAGTCCCACATGAAATTTCAGCTTTCTTGAGTAGATATTTCCCCCATACTAAAAAATATTGTCCGAGTGTGTCCATTTTTTCAAATCTCAAACTCATGTTCATATGACTCAGAACTTAGATTAACATCCCAACCATGTTTTAGAAAAGAAAACGATTT
>KN507659.1:22733-48819 GCA_000787155.1 Scartelaos histophorus | reverse complement strand
ACACACACACAGAGTGTTTAATTAGCTATTAAAAATTAACACAGCTATTTGGAAGCTGCATGTCTCATCTAGTTTCACAGAAACTGTTGTAACCATATACTATTTTTATACATACAACTTTTGTCTATTTGTGAGTCATTACTTTCATATGTTAGAACACTACATATCAGCAACATTCTTTAACTAAATGGAGTATTTTTTGTTGGGCATTACTTGCGCTGGACCTCACATGACCTTTATATAGCTACAACATTAAAGCCTCCACTCTTCTGTCCTTTCAGGCACAGTCCTTTCAGGCAGCACAAGACCAAAGACAAACATGAGATCGACCGCATGACACTCACCATGGTAAGTCTTCCTCCTTAAAGACAGGTGTGCACAGTGACAAAATGCACACAGTGAAAGACACATGCTGTATAGTACAAGAAGTCACTGTGTCAACACTGCCAGAGAACTAGCCTTTACTCACCCATGCCGACATGGGTTTGGTCCTGTTTATCTTACAGTAATACAAAATGTATACTACAATGTGAACAAAAAGACATTAACAGCAAATTCTGTATCAGAAGCAATACAAAACAATATTTACTTTAAATTGGATCTTACTTTTTTCTTAAAAAAGAGTACATTTTAAAATGGCACTTTGCTATGTTAAGTTTTTACTCACTTAAACGTGAGACTTAGGAGACCTTAAGAAGGTGTAGCCAAGCAGGGAAAACAACAGGAAACAAATGCATGACAAGGAAACTCCAATACCGCCTTACTTTATGAGCTATAGATGAGCCACCTGAAGTGGAATCTACAAAGGTTGTACACTTACTGTGAAAAGACAACTTCATTTTTGTTTAAGATATTTTACACTTTGAAAGCTACATAACACACTGGTTATATTTCTCCCTCCTGACCTTAATTCTAAACTGCATTCCATCCAAACACAGTTTCTTTGAAATGCTTGTCTTGTGGAGACTTTCTACCTAAAAGTTTAAGTAACTTGAAGTATGATTTTTTTTTTTTTTCTTTTTGTGTCATATTTTTAAAATGTTATTTTAGTAGTTGACCGACCTTTTTCCCCTCAGTGATTTTACATATAGAAGTGGTGGATATTTAAACAACACAATTTTTTCATATCCGACAAATAGTACTACTAGTAGTAGAGCCCATGTAACCTTTGGGGACCTCAATTTGGGGTCAATCATGGTCTTATTTTACATTTACTTGTAAAGAAAAGTCAGAGTTCACAGAGATAAACTGCATTCTTTCTAAATCTAAAAATATCACTCTATATGTCTATGTGTTTATTTAAGATGATTAACAGTTTAGTTTCATTAAACAGACAGTAGAGAGCAGGGCTGAGAGCAGAACAGCAGGACAGGCACAGACCGAATGAGGAATAGCAGGACAGGACTCAAGCTAAGACATGGTCAAAGATTATACAGAGCAATCCACAACCTACCAGCATAAGATTAATAAATTAGAATGTTAATATTATGTGCAAAAAGTGTTCAATGATTTTTACTCCAGTTGCTTCTGGTTTAATTTTGTAACTCCTCTGGTCTGTTAAAGAACGTGGAGCTCCCGGACTCATTCACCACAGAGCTCAAGGACCTGCTGGAGGGTCTGCTGCAGAGGGACGTATCCAAGAGACTCGGCTGCCAGGGTCAAGGGTGAGGAAGGAGCCTGAGCTGTTTTTATACAATTTCTAAAATAATACTTATAATAATTATAATGAAAAAAATCATAGCAAAGTATGGTACTTTGACCATGGAGGCTATGAGTTGATCTTTGCACTCTTAATGTGGCAAACAGCACCACCTTCTGTTGAGAGTAACGATTGATGTTCTCTTTTCCATGCAGAGCCCAAGAAGTAAAGGAACACCAGTTTTTCAAAGGCATCGATTGGCAGCAGGTTTATCTGCAAAAGGTCTGTCATCATGTTAATAAATACATAATGGATTATGTTTATTGTGCATAATATTAGTGTGGCTCAGTGGGACTGGAGTATAAAGACAAATATTTAAAAGCACTGTTGATACAAATGTCCAGTACAATTAATTGCCATGATCATTATACTTGGAAAGCTATCATTGCACTGTGGTCATCTTTTCTTTTGCTCTCCCCCACAGTACTCTCCCCCGTTAATCCCTCCCAGGGGAGAGGTAAACGCTGCTGATGCTTTTGATATAGGCTCTTTTGATGAGGAGGACACCAAGGGCATCAAGGTACACACTGCATAACGAACCTGCTCTTTAGTCAATAGTCTGCTGTGTTCCATTTTCCATTCCTTTCACCAAAACAGCTTTTTTCTTGTTAACTTTTATGTTGTAGCATTTATAATTCTATGTACATGCAAAACAATATCTTTTGTTCACCATTTCTGTGTAAGTAATAATGTAATAATAATTACATGACCACAAAGTCACGCTCATGATGCAAATGAGTTATAGTTGTTACACTTCACACAAATTAATTATAATTCTAATATAGAATTAAAACAAAGCCTGCTCAGTCTATAATTAAATATTTATTGACTATTAGTGACCTCAAGTTGTTGCACAAGTTAAAAACTGAGTTCAGTATGTTGAAGACAACCAATATCATGAATAATTATTTTAGAATATTGTCCTATATAAATCTTTTTGTGATTCTTAAATCTTCTCAGTTGCTGGACAGTGACCAGGAATTGTACAAGAACTTCCCCCTGGTCATATCGGAGCGCTGGCAGCAGGAGGTTGCAGAAACCGTGTATGAGGCGGTGAACTCCGACACAGACAAGATTGAGGCTCGCAAACGAGCCAAAAACAAGCAACTAGGCCATGAAGAAGGCATGTCTGTTGTTTAAACTCCAAATTTTGTACAGATTGTATAGATTATATAGCTGACTTCTTCTTGTACGTGCACAGACTATGCCTTAGGAAAAGACTGCATAATGCATGGCTATATGCTCAAGTTGGGGAACCCCTTCCTAACTCAGTGGCAGCGCAGATACTTCTATCTTTTCCCTAACCGTGTGGAGTGGAGAGGGGAAGGCGAATCTCGGGTAAGTTCTCCAATTCTTATTTTTGACATGATGGCTGTCTTGTGTTGCTTGTCTATTTGTCAGTGAATACATGTTTGTCTGTTGTTGTTGGCACTCATTAAAGGAATCCTGGCTAGCACAATTAAAAAAGCTCAGAGGGGTGAGTGTTATATTTGCCAGGTGTTAATGTGTCCTGTTTTCTTAGAGCCAGTCACAGACTCCCTGCTTCAGTCCGTAGCATGCATTGCCCCTTTGACTACCCCCTGCTGGTAGAAACGCAACAATTATAATTGAATCTGTTTAATACTGTTTGAACTCAACGGGCAGAATGTGCTGCAGTTTGATGTATTCATTAATTTAGATGTGTTAACAGTTTCTATTACCACCATAGAAAAACCTTATAAAATGAGAATGTCTTTTCTCCCTTAGTTTTTAGATTACATCTGAATAATTAAGATCACTGGTATTGGACATTTTGTGGTACTATCTCTGTAACAGATGCTCTAGTGTGACATGTAAGAATATATGGTATATGTATAATGGTATACCTTGACTTAGTTCACTGCAGTTATTATAAATTTCTTCTTTGCCCACATTCATTTGCCTGCTTTTTCCAGCAAAATCTGCTGACAATGGAGCAAATAGTGACTGTGGAAGAAACGCAGATAAAAGACAAGAAATGTATCCTGCTACGCATCAAAGGTGGAAAGCAGTTTGTGCTACAGTGTGAGGTAAGAATACAGACCTTTTGTGATTTATTTTTTAAGTAAAATGTAAAGTAATAACCTGATCATGTTTTTGATTGGTAGAGTGATCCTGAGTTTGTGCAGTGGAAGAAAGAGCTGACTGAAGCGTTTACAGAGGCCCAGAAGCTACTGCGTCGTGCCCCCAAAGTCATTGGCAAAGGCAGAGCAGGAGTGGTTGAGCTGTCCAAACCTCCCCTGACACATCGCAATAGCAACGGCTTGTGAACCCGCACGCTCATTTGCACACACAGTCTGACCTATACACAGTCCTCCCTGTTTACTCACTAGCCTCGGGACTTTAGGACCTGAACCCCATTCATCCCTGGAGCCTGACTCCTGTGTGTGTATGTGTGTTTACGGACCTACAGCACACAGCTTAATTTGTGACCAATCATCTGTTGTTTGTACCACCATGAGAACTTGACTTGTCAGCCTGATGGAGGATGGGTGCTGGATATCACATTTAGAGGTCTTAGCATGTGAAAGGCCTCTGAGTGAATGTCTATGTCCAGGAAAAGCTCCCTTGACTTAATGTTTTGCTTACTATGTCTCCACACTTTCTACCCAAATTAAATCAGGAGGCTCGCATCGAACCAGCTTTATTGTGGACCAGCTGAAGGACTTCCATTTTCCTTCAGAAGAAAATCAGAAAAAGTATTTCTTATGTATATGTGTATTTTTGAGAGGCCTAACTTAGACAAAATGGCTGCTCAAAATGTGTTCTCTTCATTGTGTCTGTTACCATTCCTCCCCTCCAAGTGAAGTGCGTGAAGTGCCAACATTGATATGTACTTGAGACACCTGGACACAACAGCCTGGTGGTGATTTTTGCCCACAAATTCACAGAGACGGAGTGAAAGCAGGGTGTTAATGGTTCAGGCCTGATCATTCCAACGCCAGGAAGTGCAAGGACCACAGACTGTTCTGATTGGCCCTCGGACAGTCAGTTACTATAGCGACTGCACTTCCATTGGGTGACAAGCAGCAGCTGGTTACTATGGGAACCCCATAGACTGGTATCCAAGGACAACATGCAACTTGGGCTACACTCTGAGGTGAAGAAATCAAGGAGATCGTCAGGAGAACAGGGAGTGACTCTTGAGTGTATATAAGTAACCCTTTCTCTGTGCATCTCCAGTGTTTTAGTCTATGCTACAATGTGTGTGCATTATCAAGGACTTCTCTGTCTGCCTGTCGTGAGTTGTCCATGTGTTGGGCTTTTTGAAAAAGGGGCTGGGGTCAGTTCTTGTGGGTGGGAGCAACCAGAGGAGCTTTCAATTACTCACAGCATACATAAACCTTTTGGACATTGTCAGCTTATCTGGACTGAGTGACAACTTTCTTTTATGGGCCAAATGTTCTTTGTGCGATATGTGTGTGTGCGTGCGTGTGTATGATCACGTGTGTGAGTGAGAGAAGTATATATTTGTCATTGTATCAATCATAAAACAATCCACCTCTGATTTTAGTGTGAATATGAAGATGACCACCTTAAGCTAATTTAAAGATATTCCACTCTATATACATTTTAGGGGCATTTCTGGTTTCTTTTATATGAAGGTTTGAAATGTTCTACTTTTTGCACTCTTTTTATCCAACTTGCCTTGACTTCAGTTTGTTCATTCATTTCCATGTCATTCAAAATTCCCTGAAAACAAGTTTCTAATACTGATATAGAGCTAGCTACAGAGTAATGTTTATTAAATGTCATTACTTTGTAAATGGGCTCGGGATGCATGTTTATTTTACTTTTAAAATGTAAAGCTTTCAGACAAATTCAATATCACTTAATATTAGATTATCAGTTCAAGATGCCCTGTTACAGGCCTATTATTCCATATCACAAGTCCCCCCTCAATTTCCACAAATCCATTGTTTTTGAGGCTCTTAATGTAAATAATCGTAGGTTGTCACAACTTTAATAGTCTGAGACTGTTGAATTTTCATTGAATTTATACTTGGAAATAAGTGCTTGTATAGATGAATAATGGTTCATATTAGCCAACAATAGCCTGTGTCATCTTAACATTTTGTATTGCCTACTTAGGTCAAGCAAAATGTTGTCTAAAATTTATTTCCTTAATTTCAGCATCTTGGGTATTAACATTTTTTCATTTGTACTTTTTAAATTACTTTCACCAGATCCACAAATGACAATTATACCTTGAGTTGTGTGTATTTGAGTCGTCATTGACGGTCTTGGCTTGAGAGGAAAGTGACGTATGTTGGGAAAATCACTCTACTCTATTAACTTTGTGTTGATGCAGTACTGTCATTGTGATGTCCATGCATTTCTTAGTTAATATTCAACTTTGTAGAAAATTGACTTAATTGGGGTGCATTTTGATTTTTATTTTTAGCCTTATCATTCAGGGGAGAGTTTTTTGTTTAGAAAGATGTGACACCTTTCAAGGTGTCTTTTTTTAATTTTATAAACCAAAATGGTTTTGTTGTTTTACTCTTGTTGCACCTTTTAGCCCACTGTGTTACTTATTAGTCGTTAAATGTGCCAAATAACTTGGAAGCTTGATGGGAACCAATGGAAAGTTGTCCTTCGGGACCTTTGACCCCTCTCTCTGTGGGCTCTGTGGACCTGTTTAGTCAGCAGTTCACATTTGAACTTTGGTGCAGAGTAACAGTCAGAAGCAGGGGTGCAAAACTGTGACCAGTTGTGTTTTTTCAGGACTGAATGCAACAGAGTGCATCAGACGGCCTCTACCAAGTTGCCATGAAACTTTCACCCCACTTCACCTCTCTGTATGCATGTGTGAGCAAATGTGTGCTTATTATCGTATGTTTGCTCTGTGAACTACTTAATTCTTGTGTTTGTACACAAATCTGCCCGGATACCGGCTTAACACAAGACCATTTAAAGGGTGTGGCATATAGGAAAAATTAAAGGTATATATAAATATATGTGTATAATATGAAATGAAAAATTTCTCTAGGTTTATTTAAAAAAAATATGTAGAAAACAGAAATTGTTGCGAGGATGTCAGGGGTTTTGATGTGAGTTTATGTATGTTGTTATGAGTTCAGCTCAAACCTTGCACATAAAGACTAAGATATTGTACCTGGAGTAACAGATGAATATTTTTGTTCAAATACCAGACTCTTTCATATTTATTGTGGAGTGTGTGGAGACTATGGTGTAGATCCTCCAGTTTACACCCATCAAACCCCTTTTTCAATGTTATAAACACAAATACTACTGGCTTTAGGTTATTGCCATTCAGGTTATGATGATGCTGAAATATAAGTGATATTATTCAACAATTAAATTAATTTTATTTCAATGAACTTGTTCTTTTGGTTTCCAAGAATGGTAGGAAGTTGTGTGTTGGACTGCTTGTGCAAACAGTTCATGAATAAAATCTTTTTTTTTTTTTTCCTCGTGTTGCTTGCTGTTGCACGTTCTTTGCTCCTTCATTTTGTTGTTCCTCTAAAGCTATAATCTGTGATTAACAGTGGCCTGATCGGCCAGTCTCAAGTCTCACATATCACCAGATACTGTATGTTATTGCAGTCTGATAACATGTCAACTTTGACTTGGCACAAGAACACCAGAGAACAAAGGTGAACCTTGGCAAAGGCCAGGTGACGGGAGGGGGGCAGGTTTCACATTTGCCATCTACTGGTAACAAAAGGTCTAATAAATAAACAGAAGATGTACAGAAAAATACTATCATCCTAAATATATGGTGTGGTCTAATGATGCCCACTTTATTATTCCAATGTCCTTAGATGTGAAGGGTATTGCTCAAATACCAAATATTTCTTTAAGCATGATGATCCACAAACAAGAGTTGTACCAGATACTGTTTCTATCTTCACATCCAGTGTTTTTTTCAACCCATGTCTGCCCAATAGTAACCAAAACTAATTAGGTTTTCTTTTAAAAGCAACAGTTGTAACTGATGCCCCCCACAGTCCTACAGCCACTGCCCTAAACTTTGAACTGAGATGTGGAAAATTGGCAGGCCTGAGTTTGATGAAATGCTTTAATTATATGTATGAATGCATATACCTCATCTAAAAATGCAACACTATATATTTTTTAATCCCAGAATTTACTCACTTATAGTCTGCTTATCACCACCTCCCATACAGATCCCTGGCTCCTCCCCCTCAGCTGCAGCTGTCACTCTAACTGAACAGCTGACTACAGACCTGCAAGTGTGCTTTTCTCCATGTGCTTTGAGAAGATCCTTTACTCTGAACATGAGAAGATTCAGAGAGACATAGAAATATTGTGTTTAATCTGTACAAATCTCATGAAGCGAAAACTCCCTGCTCCTTGTTGAAGTAATTCTCTAAACAGCACAGTCCCTACTCACCGCCTGCCCTCTGGTGTATTTATAGAGGCGTCTGCTGTCAGTGTTTGTGTGGGAGTGGGGGAGATTGGCCGAACCCTGTGTGACTCTATTTCTGACCCTATTGCTATATGCCCCTCACAGTCTGTGCTGCCGTGTGTCTGTATGTGGGACAGAAGGCCTCCAATTTGGCCACAGGATTCACATCAACAAATCTGGAATTAGTCAAATTTGGACCTTGAAGGTATGTGGTTGAGTCTAGTGTGGGTGTTTTTGTCCATATATGACATTCTCTAGGTTATATTTATGGCGATATGAGCTCAGGCCTGACATTAAGTGCGCTGGGGTGTGATTTGACATTGCCTCTCACTATACAGAGGCAAGCATGGGCCAGATAGGGTTGGCATTTTTATTATGTATGTATCACAGTATAGTTTTTTTTTGTTGTTGTTGTTGTTTTTTTAATAACGAGTATTATAGAGATTTAGGTCAAGTGTTATAGTAATTCCTTCTAATACCACCACACCAAATCAACTGACTTAAGGTGGAGTGGTACATTTGGCATTCGTTTGTAGTAGGTCAGAGCTTTTATCTCTGCTTGGTACAAAGATAAATGGACAACTGGTACTAGCCCATTATCATTAGAATTTGAAATAGTTTATCTGCTGAATTGACTATAGGGCCTTTTAGGAAAATGCTGTGTGTGTATATTACAAAGCTTTGTTTTTTTGTGCTGTGTTTTTCCTGTTTGCGACCTGTGTTCCAGGCTGACATGAGAAAGCCCCCAAATGAAACATGAGAGTGAGAAATAGTCTGCCGAGGAATCAGTTTGTAAAAGTTGTGGCTGAACTGTGAGTTACAGAGATGAAGGAAAGGTTCTGTTAATACGTATAAGAAGGCAACATATTGAAGAAACGTCTGACTGGATATAAACATACATGGATACACAATACAACGTATTACAGATAAAGCTAAATAACTTACTCTGTTACAAAACTGTACAACTGTCTGGGAGCATAACTGAAAGGCTTGCAGAACACGTCTTTGAAACAAACTGCTCACATTGTTGGGCCTAAACGTCATGCATGTAGGCATAGCTTTTCTCCTGATAGTTCAACATATAACCTCTTACATGGACAAAATTGCGTAGGCTCATTACTGGAACACCACAGGGTGCTGCTTAATGCACTTCCCCAGTGACAATGGAAGAACATGTTGCTATTATGAACAATAACAGTGGCACATCACCTTGTCCTTGTGTCTCACCTCTTCACCTCAGGTGCACTGCGTTACTGTTTGTCTCTGGGCACACACACCTCCACAGCACGCTGACAGCACACCTGGCAAGATCACCCACTGTGACCCACCCCCCTTACACACACCAGGCACCATGGCACTGTCATCGAGGCTCAAGCTCTGGGAGCAGAAGGAAGGTTCAGAGCTACTGCATGTTGTGTAAACACAGCATGGACTCAATATGTACTGTGTGTGGTACTTAAAGCATGATGAGAAGTCCCCCTTGTTTTATCCCTGATTCACACTGGCATGTAACTGTGAGGCTGCCCGTTGAGTCTGAATTAGTCATCATTATTTTAACACTCCTTACTGCACCTGCATTTGTGATCAAATAACTTCTTACATATTGTAAGTTGTGTTCATTACTTCATTTCCAAAATGTATTTGTGAAGGATATGTCATGGAAGTTACTGATCCAGATGTGTCCACATCCCATAATGACATTTTCTATGGTGCATTGAAAACAATAGATAAAAGAGGAGAAGACCCCCGTGCCCACTGCAGTCGCACCAGCGCCGCTGTCGGCAGTACCAGGGGGCTTCCTCAAACAGCTGGTCAGAGACTCAGAGAAGGAGACCAAACTCAAGGAACCTGAGGTCAAACCAGACGATAAGGCAGTAAGTGTTGTCTTCCGTCATGCAATGAGTTATGCAAGGACCTAACTGAACTCTTTCTCTCTACAGCCCAGTAAACTAAATAACAACCTTGTACAACAGTTCCTCACCCCAGACCAGACTCCTCCAATCTTAGAGGCTGAGATGTCCCTTAAAGCAGAGCAACTCTTAGATAATAAACAACGGAGCAATTCGGCACAATCCGAACACAAATCTCCATCTCCAAGACAACTAATCACTCCAGACAATTTACAGGTTATAAGGCAAGAGGTAATTTCACCACAGCCCAAACAAAAGCAGGATATTTTATCAGAAGTGAAAAAAGTGAACAAAGAGGTAGAGGAGAAGAAGAGGAAGAAAGAGGAGGTGACACAGGTGGAGATGAAAGTCGACAGGATTGAGACAAGACAGGAGCCAGAGGGACAGCAGGCAGACAGCACCATTGTGGAGCACAAGAGGAAAGAGGTACGTCACTGTTAATACCAATTTAGCAGTGTAATATGAATAGACATGTACCTTACTGAGGCACAGGTAACAGTAGTGGCAATAATATAGTCTTAGTAACAGCAGTAGTCTTTGAATATGGAATGGTCAAATTATTTGATTAATTGTATAATTATGTTACACATGGTTAAACTTGTGACAGGTTAGAGATGTTTGGTATGAAGCTGGGACCGTTTGGTATGTCCACAAAGATGGATACAGTCTTGGTAAGTAGATCTTTATAATATTCCACTCATTCACTATTGTTACCACTAGCCTATTATTCCTCTGTCCCCATGCGTGTGAACAGTGAACTAATCTCATTCATTTAGTATAATATGCTCTGGGATTATCATGAAGCCTGATAATCCAATCACAATCTCTCATAATCTGCTAGTTTATTACAGGGCACTCATATTATGTGACATATTATCTGTTGTGATGCTGGTTCATATGTGCACAGATCTCCTCTGGCCATATTATCCATACGTCCTTACTGTTCTTGTGTGCTGCGCTAATCTGAAGATCAAATCATATGGCTCACAACACATGACCTGTACCCCGGAATTACAACATGCATTAAACATAGCGTATGGAAATGGCTTTTACATTGTTCTGTTCAACTTCTTGTGGATAATTAACAATAGCAGGTCACCACAGATGTGCTGCCAGTGAAAGATTTGTTGTGTATTCTCTAATTGCATTTTATTAGCCACTCAGCTGAAGCCAGATGAAGGCACCCCTGATCTCCCTGATGGTAAAGTGAGGGTGCGCCTGCATAGTGACGGCACACTGCACGATGTCCCTGAGTTTGACATACAGAAGGTATAACTGAATAATAATCTTTGCCGTGTTTGATCCTGGTACATAAGATGTTTATTTCACTCATAAGCGATTCTCTTCCTAATCCACAGTGCAACCCAAAAGAGCTGGATCTCTGTGAAGATTTGAGTAACCTCCAGAGTGTGAATGAATGTGGCGTCCTACACACCCTCATCAGCAGAGCTAAAGCCAACATGCCCCTCACTCATGCTGGACCCAACCTGCTCAACTTCTGGCCCCCCCTGCAAGGCAGCAGCAAGGTAAAAGGACACTATTCAAAGAGAAGAGCTATAGTAGCAGGGATTATAGAGATTATAGAGTATGATGTCACTTTCACCAGATGTCACCAGGTCAAAACTATTAGTTATACAGCTTGTTGTTGCTGTTACAATGACAAATATAAACAAGGTAGGTGATAACTTTTTTCACCTGTAAATGTCTCTATATTGTTAATTAAAATAGTTAGTGGCATCACAAATGGGAGAAAACTGAATATTATTTATATTTTACTCCTTTTTTCACCAGACCCCAAAGTCTCGGCGTGGAGAGTCTGTGTGGGACGCTCCTCCTGCTCTGGACGCTCTGGTCAAACAGGTGTATGTGTCCATGGTGGGCACCAGGAGAGACCACAGTGTGTGTGCACTGGGCCGCAGTGGGACAGGCAAGACCACTGCCTGTCAGGCCTTTACTCTGGCACTGCTCAAGCAAGCAGGGACAGCTGGAAACAACATAAACTGTGGGTATTTTTGCTACAGTGACAAGGACCCCTGCTAATTACGTTTATTGAATCTTTTTTCTTTTTTCCTCCAGATGATCGAGTGAAGGCTATGTTCACTGTTCTAAGATCTTTTGGCTGTGTTGCGTCCCCTCACAGCGATGCATCAACACGATTTGCGATGGTGTTCTCTTTGGACTTTAACCATGCAGGCCAGGCAGCTGCAGGACATCTCCAGGCATGTCCCACATGCACCTGTTAGACACAGTCACATACACAGAATATACATATGACCGTTCCAAATGTTTTTCTTCAGACTATGATGCTCGACAAATGGAAAGTCTGTCAAAAAACCCCAGGGGAAAGTAACTTTCTGGTCTTTGTTCAGATGCTTGCAGGGCTCAGTTCAGACATGAGGTACTGCATATTTAATATTCTTACTGACATGAGACACAAATCTAATATTTCTATTCTTGCATTGAATATATTTTATGTTCTTTTAAAAGAACAGAGTTGCAGCTCCATCAACTCCCTGAGACCAACTCCTTTGGTATAGTTCACCCCACCAAGGTAAAGTAAGTCTAACAGATACGTCTAGAGTCCTTTACTGTGTTACTGTGAAGGACTTTAGGGAGTTAGGGAGTTATCTAATTCATTGGGTAAATTACCAAATAACCTCATATCTGACATCCTGTTCTGTTTTGCTGTCTTTAGGTTGAAGAGAAGCAGCGAGCATCAGTTGCCTTTACTAAGCTGCTAAGTGCCATGGAAACACTGGGCTTCTCTGTCAATGAACAGAAGGCAATATGGCATGTGCTGGCTGGTATTTATCATCTGGGAGCTGCTGGGGCTAGCAAAGGTAACAATACATAATCAACACCAATTGCATTGCCTAAGCAAGCCCAAAACAAGTCCAATATTCTTATTATAGCAAGCATACAAGACACTAATTTTTTTTTCTTCAGATGCCCAATTGCATTATGTACAACATGTTTTTCCTCCTTTGTCTCTGTCTGTAGTGGGCAGGAGGCAGTTTGGTAATTTTGACAGTTCCCAGGTGGCCAGCAGTGTGCTGGGCTGTGAGGGGGACGATTTGCACACTGCTGTGTTCAAGCATCACCTCAGACAAATTCTACAAAGAGCCACTGGGAGCGCTAGAGAGAAGTGTTCGGCTGTTGAATCAGATGAAGGTGAGAAAACTAATATCATCATCATCATCATCATCCCCATCATCATCATCACTGCTCCTTTTGCGTATGTTATTTTTATAAATGATTAAATGTATGTCACTTTGTGCGCAGGGCCTCGACTGACAGCAATTCAGTGCCTGGAGGGAATGGCTGCTGGTCTCTACGAAGAACTTTTCACTGCTCTAGTTTCTCTCATAAACAGGTGGGCTCCATTAGTGCAATGGGGTATAAATCTATGCCAACACAAGTTGAAGCAGTTTCATGTAGTTTGAGGCTTATACATATATTGTTACCAGGGCCCTGTGCAGTCAGCAGCTGACGCTGGCCTCCGTGATGATCACGGATACACCAGGGATCCGGAACCCCCGACACTGCGGGGAGGAGCGCGGCGCCACCTGGTCTGAACTCTGTCACAACTATCTCCAGGAGCGACTTCTTGAGCACTACCATACACACACCTTCAAACACACACTGGAGAGATATGAGCAGGTACTGCAGCCATGAAGAAAACCACATACATACACAACTTAATATGTACATGAACAATAGAACCTGAACTGAGCCAAGGCCTTTTATTATTTTTGTACACATTTGTATAAAACTGCGAACCATCTGGATTATTCAGATTGATTATTATCATCATAAGCCAATTTCTTAAGGCTCTTAAAATGTTGTGTATACATTCACCAGCCACAACACCCAGTTCACAGTTTAGTCACAGTGTGTACCTAATTTGGGCTGGTGAGTAATTTGACATTTGAAATTGTGTCTAACACATGTTGTTTTTCAGGAGAGCATCCCTGTTCAGTTTGAGTGTCCAGAGAACAGCCCATCTGAGCTGGTGTCAGCCATTGATCAACCTCCTCCACAGGTGCAAAACAAACACAAACTGATTGCCTTAAAGGTGCACTATGTAACTTTTATGGTAGATAGTCTGCTATCTACCTCCATCTCCGTCTCCAAGGAGATATAATTGCTTTGCCTGGAATATGACACGATGAGGCATTAAACCTCGGTCTCTTTGGAAACAAACATATGATGTTACTAAGCCAAGTTTCAGGTCAGATCTTTAAGATGAGAATGCATGTTTTTCTAGGCTCTTGGTAGCAAATACTGTGTGTCAGTACTGTATATGCAAAATAGATATATGCAGTACCATTCTAATACTGACAGTTTCAGTGTCTTGTGTTGTGTGTGTTTGATGGACATGTATTTGTGTTTTAGATCCGAGCAGCAGATGGAGACCCCCGAGGCCTTTTGTGGGTACTGGATGAGGAGATGGTGACACCAGCTTCCAATGAGAGCAGTGCCCTGGAGAGAGTCTGCCAGTACTACAGAAGCACTGGTATCACTGCTGTGCATTTCCTCAATTACTACTAAGCTCAATTACTACTAAAGTAAGAAAAATAAACATATGCTTGCAGTACGTCAGTGTGAGCAACCCCTTCAGTGCGAGCTTAACCACCTGATGTGCGGTGACCCAGTCCGCTATGACATGACCGGCTGGTTTGGGCTCATCCAGAACAACCCCTCTGCCTCCAACGCCATCTGCCTGCTTCAGAACTCCACCATGTAAGTGTGCAGGGCCCGGCAGTCAGCACTGAGGCTGCATTAATCATGTCGATGTACTATGTTTGGGAGCAGCTGGCTAATATGTGCCACTAGTGAGTTAAACTGCACACCCTTGAGCTTCAGAATATATGACATAAATGTCGAATGTGAAGATGTAAATTTGTGCATGCATGTGTATAGTGTATAGGTTATAGATACATTAACAAATATTTGTGAATCTTCTCAATATAACATCACTGTATTATTAAGGACTTTAATTCTAATGTTTTGCATAGAGCCCCAGTGAAGGCCCTGTTCACCCCAAAGATCTCCTTGCCTCCTCTGTGCCGTGGCCTGGGTGGGCTTGAGGGAAGCAGCCAGCGCTCTCTGCAGAGAAATGGCACCATCAGAAAAACCTTCAGTGGAGGAATGGCAGCCATACGCAGACTCTCGCAGTGCATTGCAGTGAAACTGCAGGCTGTAAGCATAGTGTAAACTAGAGGTGTATGATTAATAATAAACATGTGACGCTTATGCCTCTGTGGGCCGTAGGACGCTCTGGTGAATGTCATCCGCAGAGCCAGACCAGTGTTTCTACAGTGTGTAAGCACCAAGTCTGATGGAGGTTTTGATGTCCCTGCGCTTAGGGTCCAGCTCCACTCAACTCAGATACTATCAGCACTGCAGTTGTACAGAATTGGTGAGCTGTTTTGTTATAAAACTCTCTTACTAAGGGAAAAAAACAGCTCTGTGAAATGTTTTAGCTAACAAATGCACATGAGCAGCCAAGAAACCATCAGTCCAAACTTTCTTTTTGTGAAATATTTATGATTGCTTCTTTGGAATAAAAGCACACAAGCTGAAAATTGCATATTAAAAACATGTACTGTCTCACTCTCTTTCAGGTTATCCTGATCACATGACTCTTAGCGACTTCAGGTGTCATTTTCAGGCTTTGTCTCCTCCAATTATGAAACGTTACGCTTCAATGTTTGTTATGCATGATGAGAGAAAGGTCAGAAGGAATGGATGTATAACATGGCAAATATGGTTTGGATTGTAGTTCAAAATATGCTCTTTTTTACAGGCGGTGGAGGAGTTGCTAGTTGAGTTGGATTTGGACAGAAAAAGTGTTGTTTTGGGGGCCAGTAGGGTGAGAAAGTGTTTCCAAACTCAATCTAATAAATAAGATGGAAAAAACATTAATGTTGTGTGGTGTGTTGTGTCTCAGGTGTTCATGAGGCGAGGAGTGCTGCGATACCTGGAGCAGCAGCGGGATCAACAGGTCACTGGTTGGCTGGTGCATCTACAGGCTGCATGTATGGGACATCTGGCTCGTCAGAGATACAGGAAGCTCAAAGTGGGTTCTTCTTTGTATTGTAGCATCTGTATAAAAAATCACATGCATTCTGAGTTGGATGTGATTAGTATTTTTTAAGACTAAGAATTTGAAAAGTGATCTTAAGTGGTTAAGGATATAGAGTAAAGATTTAATGAATCACATTTGTATTCTTTTCTAGGTGCAGCAGATGGCAGTGAGCTGTCTGCAAAGGAACCTGAGGGCACTGAGGACGGTGTCTATGTGGAGATGGTGGAAACTGTTCTGTCGTGTCCGTCCTTTGCTGGACGTCAACATGGACAATGAAAGACTTAGGGCCAAAGAGGTACATGAAATGCTGAGTCAGAATGTGCTCAGTGTTAGATTGACAGATTACAGCTTTTGTCTTTCATTGTTCAAACTGAATTAAAACAGTATGCTCAGTCAGCCTGGGCATCTGTGGATCTTTAAAATGGTCCTCATAAGTAAAGTGAAGTTGACATATCATCACTTATTTTAGAGATGTGGTTTTTCTCTTGTCAGGATGAGATTTCAGCTCTTAGACGGCGTCTTGAGAAATCAGAGAAAGAAAGAAATGAACTAAGGCAGAGCACGTACAGCCTGGAAACAAAGGTTTGACAGCACATGATTTGACATTAATTTGACTGTAAATTGGTTAAAGCAATGTTTTATATTGTGTCCAGGTCACAGCTGTGACATCTGAGCTGAGTGACGAGCGTTTTCGTGGAGATGCAGTGGGTCAAGCTTTGGATGTGGAGCGGGCCGAGAGACTAAGGCTCAGCCGGGAAAACAAGGATCTACAGGTATCATTACTACATGTTGGACATTTGTATTCATATGACTTCATGATAATATCTTAACCACATATTTTTTTTGTTTTTCTTATAGCAAGTTTGTGTTGTATTGGTTTACTATGTTTATCTGCAACTTTGTCTGTGTTTTAATACAAGCTTCGTCTAGAGCAGTGCAAAGTCACCATGGAAACACTGGAGAAGCAGCTTGAGGAGGAGACGCAGAAATCTACCATCGCACAGAGTCAGAGAGGCGCAGGGACAGGTAATAACTTTATTCATTAAATAGACCTGTCACCATTTAAAGATAGTGAGAATTATCATTAATATTGATTCACTTCACATTTATAACCAAAGATCTGCCAAAATAGTTTGTGAATGTTGTGAAAATTAATTTAGGTGGGTAAATATCTCACAGTCTGTGTCATTAGTGAAAGACTGATGTGTTAAAAGAGGAAAGAGATCTCATTTGTGTTCCATCAGAGCTGGTGTCAGCGGGTCAGATGTGGTTAGAGACGGTTTGTGTCAGGCTAAACAAAGACATCTGACTTTGTCTGACTGTGACCATCACCTCTGACAAAGTGGCATCCATCTTGTCCTCCTCAGAGGGTGAGCTGGCCATGCAGCTGGAGTGCTGCCAAACAGAGGTGGAATTTCTCCGCAGACGACTGAAGCAGACTGAGGAAAAACTGGAGACAGAGAAACAAACACGTCAACAGCTCGATGCCAAGGTGAGGCAACACCCTGTTGCACAACGTCTACGACACTATATGTACAAATACACTGACTGTGTGTTTGCTTAGGTGGCTACTTTACAAGCTCAGCTGGAACAGTCCAGGAAGAGTGTAACAGAGCTGAAACGTCACTGCCGCCGCGTGACCTCTGACCTTCAGGATGCAAGGGTCCTCACTGACAGCTTGCAAAGCCGCATGCACGAGCTGGAGCGCAAACAGAAGAAGTTAGTCTGCCCCACATACTGTGCAAACTTTACAATGTCTTTAGAGGTCACCTCTGACTTTGAGCATGGATACGTCGGAGCTGTGGATTGCATCATTATGTGCTGCATAAATCCATTTTCACTGTGTTTGTGTTTACAGGTTTGACAATGAGTTGACTCAAGCTTTAGAAGAAGCTGAAAATGAGAGAGAGCAAAAGGACAAAGCTTTTCATGAAAACACTGCTCTGGAGGCAGAAATATATACATTGCGGCGCAACCTGCAGGTGGGTTATTTTTCTATTTAAATTTCATGTTTTTTATGTTTATTATGTTTATGTTTATGTGTGTTTGTGTCCAGGAGACCCAGACAGAGGTGGGCCGTCTGCAGAAACAGAAGGATGAATTGTGTGCTCAGATCCGAGACCTCAGTTTGCCTGTGGACTTTGCCTCTGAGTCAGTGCCTGACCTCAAAAAGCAGCTGCGCCTGCTGGAGAGCCAGGCTGGTGAGCAAGCAGAGGAAGTCACCAAACTAACGGCTAAACTCCAACAACAGCAACAGGTGCTTCCACTGCCCCTCAGTGAGTTCAGAAACATCCATGACCCACTTCTTGACCTCTTGTGTTTTACTCTAGATTCACATGCGTTTTGAAATGGAGATGGAGCGCATGAAGCAGATCCATCAGAAGGAGCTGGAGGATAAGGAAGAGGAGCTGGAGGATGTCCACAAGTCCTCTCAGAGACGGGTCAGTGCCACTGCACATTCAAGAACACACTCCTGCAACTGCAGTATGAACTCAGCTGCAGAGCACAGGATATAATAGTAGACAGCTTTGCATTTATTGGCAAAGCCAAGTAAAAATGTAACTTTACTGAGGTTGTGTGAGTTTCATCTTCATTTTGACAGTGATCTGAAGCACTACTCTAAGTCAGATTCATTCAGGTAAAGGTTGTCATTAGCCTATGTTTGTCTTCAAAGATTTATAGAAGATTATTTTAATGCTTGTTGTGGAAGATCACTCTGCAAGGGGATATTTCCTGTCTGGAACAATAGAAACTCATTTAGCTTGTTGCCTGTTCATAGAATCTGCCATTTTGTGTGTCTTTCTGCAGCTCAGACAGTTAGAGATGCAGTTGGAACAAGAGTATGAGGAGAAACAGATGGTGATTCACGAGAAGCACGACTTGGAGGGACTTATTGCAACACTGTGTGATCAGGTATCCCGCGCATGATCCCTGTTCTCTGTGATAAACATGTTTATCACAGAGAACATGCACTCACAGACACAAATCATGTATTATGAGTGATAATAGTGGCATTTTGCTCATTACTGCATTACAAACAAAAGAAGCAAACAAAACAACACACTTTTTACATACAAAAGGTGTGTTGAGAAACTGTAACGGTGTATTTTGAAAATTATTATACAAATTCAGTGTGTGCTACTTACATGATAATTGTTATGAACCATAGGACAGAAATAACTTGAGACTCAGTCTTTTAACTTTGCTTTTATTTATCATTACTGTGTGACTACAGTTATGAACTGTTCAGATGACCATTTGGTAAAAGCATTTTCTTTTAGGTGGGTCACAGAGACTTTGATGTGGAGAAGAAGCTGAGGAGGGATTTGAAGCGAACTCATGCTTTACTGGCAGATGCTCAGCTGCTGATTGCCACCATCAACAACACAGAAGACAACAAGCCCAGCGGCAGCAAGGACCAGATCGAGCGCCTCCACTGTCAGGTCTGCACCACTGACTCAATGAGCTGCTCCTGCAGACACTGGTTTAATAACTGTTCATGTGAATAAATAGTTTGAGGAGAGTGAAGCACGACGACTGGAGCTTGAGAACATCCAGACAACTCTTGCCCAGGAGCTGGAGAACACACAGATTGAGCTGGAAACCATCTGCAAACAGAAGGGTGTGGTAAGAAAAAATATTTTTATAAATACATTTTTTATTTAAATATTTATACATTTTTGTAAAGAACAAAAATACAAACAAAAAAACAAAAACAGTGAGAACTCAATGGACAAACAACTCAAAAGTAATGATTAAAATAATGATGTGAATAATATGAATTATTCAGAGAGATTATGAATAAAAAGGGTAATTGCCAAAGAAGCCATTGCATTTTGTTTTGATTAGATCGATTTTGTATCGCATTCTTTCAAACTGGTGTGCTTTTCTTGAATACGGGAAGAATTGCATCATCATTTATTCATTTTGCCTTCAGGTACATCTTTTCTTATTCTGCATATCTTATATTTGACCTGTGTCCAGGTGGATGAACAGTTGGCTTTGCTTCAGCATGAGAAAGTGGATTTGCTTAAGAGACTTGAAGAGGACCAAGAAGATCTGAATGAACTTATGAAGAAGCACAAAGCTCTCATTGCACAGGTGTTAAACGATTTACCTTTCAGGTCTATTTACACTAAAGCTAATACTAAATGTCTTTCTGTCTGTTCTTTAGTCCTCTAGTGACATTGCTCAGATTAGAGAGCTGCAGGCTGAACTTGAGGAAGTCAAGAAACAGAGACAGTCCCTCCAGGAAGAGGTAACACAGCTCCAAATTCACTTTAATGTCCCTGATACAGCTCTCAGTATGACTTTAAGGTGGAGTTCTGCCACTTTCGCTAATGGACTAATGCATAATTTGGCTCTCCAAATCGTTTCCAATGTCTCTGTTTTTCCTAACGCAGCTCCAGCAAAGTGTATCTCGGGTGCAGTTTCTCGAGTCGTCCACTGTGGGGCGCAGTATTGTCAGTAAACAAGAGGCACGGGTATGTGACCTGGAAAACAAACTGGAGTTTCAGAGAGGACAAGTCAAGCGGTTTGAGGTCTGAAAACACTACATGCATTGTCTATACTGTTGATAGTTTGAGGGTCTAATTATGTCTATATTTAGGTGCTGGTGCTGCGCCTGAGGGACAGTGTGGTGCGTCTGGGGGAGGAGCTTGAGCAGAGCGCCCAGGCTGAAGCGAGAGAGAGAGAGAACGCCCGCTACTACCAACAGCGTCTGCAGGACATGAGGCTGGAGATGGAGGATCTGATCCAGAGGGAACAGGAGAGCAGCCGCAAGCGCATGGAGCTGGTAGCTTATGTTTGCACCCAGTTACACCATGACAGGCCAGAACTTATCCACTCAAATGATAATGTCACTGAAATAAGGCACATTGGCTCTACTACCACTTAGAACAGTGTGGCATTACCTCTTGGTTTCATCATTAGACTGCTGTTTGTGAACACAGCAGGACATAAGCATTACATTTATGGGGAGTTTTAACGATTTATAAAAGTTAATTCTGCTAAGTGCCAGCACAAAGCTCCATCCCCTGGGCAAGTTTGCAAATGTGCTCCACTTTCAAAATGTCTTGGCATAGTTTTTAAGAAAAACAACAGCTGCTGAATTATCTGAACCATTATAACATCACATTATATTTTCATTATGGCTACAGCTACACCATCAGCAGACTGTTTAAACACCCCAAGTGCACATGGGTGTCAGCCAAATGAATTATTTCTAAGTTTGTCCTAAGATGTTTTTAATAGAGTTACAAGGGTTCACTGCTGTTGGAGTTTGTGATGGCAATCGCTTTAAAGCCCTATTTATCTTCTAGTGTTACAGGGCTAGTGTGGCTGTCACAATAAATGTCTGCTTGATAGTTTAACTACAGATGTCATTTGTTGTAAAAATCAAATCTCATTTTTACATTTCAACAGCTCTGAGGGTTTGGAGCAGTTTTAGAAGCTTTTGTTCTCCAAGATCCAAAAATAAAAGTATATTTGCATTTGCATGTTATATGAAACATCCATTGTATATTGAAAATAATCTATGTCCCATTATACTTTGCAAGGAAAATTCTAAATTAAAACTCTATCCTATATAGTATAAACTGACATTTGGGCAAATCCCCTAAGCATTTACCTTGGTTCTAGAGAAATTCTTTAAATTGCTTTTATTTCCTGACCTTTAGTCTGTATAAAAAAGACACAAGTCGCCTAATCGGCCTCCACCTGCCTCCATACTCCCTTCTTCACATCATCTCTCTCTCTCTCTCTCTCTCTGTGCTTTCTCTCTCTATGATTAATCCTCATTGTCTCCTCAAGGTTATGGGCAAATACACACACATTCATACATGCTTATGTGTCTCTATGACAACTGCTGCACCCACACCCGTCTTCTGAAGCCAACAAAGCCAATAACTTTGAAAGCCTGTAAGCTTGTGTGTGTCTGTGACAGTGAGAAAACGACAAGATGAAATAATAAATCACATTATTCTCTCAATGTCATCGCATGTAGCTAACAATTCTCTTCAAACTAACCTGATCACAATTACGAGAGAATGTGGCCGCACCTTTACAGAGGACACATGCCATAGGACACTCACTGTTTGACTGATGAGGTAATATGGGACTGAGCGGGTTTAATTGTTTGGCTGCAATAACCCTCCGGTCCCTAATAGTTATCAGGGGATAAAAACACAGCTGAAGGTGAATAAGTGCCTCTCAACCTTGAATTGGTGTGTGTTTGTAGGAAATGCAGGTGGAGGAACTGAACGCGGTGCGACATGCATTACAGGCTGATCTGGAGACATCGATCCGGCGTATTGTAGATCTGCAGGCCGCCCTGGAGGAGGTGGAGTCCAGTGATGAGAGTGACACTGAAAGGTGACGGACTAGATAAACTCAGACAAACATGTCCATATACATAAACCCAAATATTCACCTGACCTCCCTCCAATTCAGTGTTCAAACTGCTGTGGAATCTTTGACAAGAAAGAAGGATCTGTAAGACAATGAACTTGTCTTGTGCCTGTGTGCTCACTTAATTCCTTAACCTAATCTGAGTGAATATGCTCGTACTCTGGAACTTTAAGTGTGCTTACCTCAATAAGCATTCCAGCAATACAACAGACTGAAACTGTGAAATCACATTTTTAAAGGAACTTTAAAGTAGCTGAGTTCAAAGCTACTAACAATGTGCTGATCTTATACTTTCTACGGCTGTACTCCTCATGCCAGGCTTACTGCATTATAAGTAAGGGTTATTATTATTTTAACTGCCTGATTTGAAATGTAATCATCTTGCTGGCTGGCACTAGAACAAGTGGAAATCAAATGAGTACATTCTCAATGTGTCATTATGCCACAGGTTTGTAGGAGAGTCTGAAGTGTTGATGCAGAGTAAATGCCTAAGTCTGCCAGTAAAGATGATTTAAAGCTAAAAGAAAAAGTGTAAACTCATTAAGAGTTTGCCGTGTTTTAATGTTTGTCTGTCGTGAGTGTTTCATGTGTTTGCATGTTTTCATACTGATTTAGACAGAGTGGTTTTGGTTTTAACATATGATTCCCCTTTTCTGTAGTGACTCAGTCTCTAGTGTTGGCTCCATTGGAACAGAGGATGTGGGAGAGGGCATCCGTCACTGGCTGGGAGTACCCAGACCCCGATCTCAAGGAGGCAGCTCTTTCTATGACACTGGTAGTGCCATCAGTGGACATGGGGGGCGCCAGTCTGTAGCCGACACTGCTAGTACCTACAGTTTTCGGTACATTCTACATTACATTTTAATCAATTTTGTATATAAGATGTAATAAGCTTACATCTTATATAATGTTTCTTTGTGTTTTGTTATGTTGCGCAGCTCCTGTGTGGATCTCGATGATGAGGGCTCTGAAGCTGGGCCAGGTAACAGAAGCCTTGGTCGAGCTCCATCTTCCTCTGCTCTATCTGAGCTTTTGGAGGGTCTTCGTAAACGCAGGGGTACGACTGACACCACCGATGGGGCTGGCAGCACCGCATCTCTACCTATATACCAAACAACCGCTGCATCCACTCTGAGACGCAGAGCGTCCGCCCTGTCCCTCAGTCCTGAAGATGCACAGGAGCCCCGGCCAGGCCCCAGCATCCTAAAGTCGTCCTCTCCCCTGCTGCCACGAGCTGCTAGTTCACAGTCTGTTGGTGAAATGACTTCTGGAACAAAACGATTCAGCTCCAGTGATTCAGTCTCTTCTCTTCCCTCACTGCCTCGTCTCTCCTCTTTGGCATCTTCTCTAGCAGCTCACCACCTTTCTCCGTCTCTATCTATCCCAGAGGAGGAGGAGCCTCTGCGGTCTGTCTCTTCAGCCCAGCGCTCCCCGCAGCCTCTCAGGCGTTGCATGCTGGGAAGTCTGGTCACAGAAGATGGTGGTGAGCACCCGCTCAGCTCAGAACCTTTGGTCTTTCAAAATCGCAGGTTGGGTGGTGACAGAGATGATACGGCCTCAGATATCCTGCCTGCCATCAGAAGAGCCCAGTCTACCAGCAGTCTGGCCAGTTCAGTGAGAGGGGGACGCAGGGCACTGAGTGTGCACTTTGGGGAGCTTCCTCCATCCATTCGCAGCAGGAGGTCCTCAGACACCGAGTCTTCCAGTTCAGGAGGATCAGCGGGGAGTTCACAGGGCAGTGGACCCAGGCGGAGGTTTGACAGACCTCAGGGAGAGAGACTCGAGGCAGAAGGCAGTGAGGGAGAAGATGTGGCTTCAGTCATGAAGAAATACCTCAAGAAGGAGGCAGACTGAACAGGTCAGTCTTCTCAAAAAACATTCTCAACCATTGTTTTCTGACCACCATTACATTCTTTCTTCATACAAAATATTTACTTAACATTTTTTACTTTCTATGTGACTTATTTTTCTCTTTTACTCCAGCTTGTACAAGAATCCATACCCAGTTGTGTGCACTTTACAAAACCTCACAAAGTCCAGTTGCTGCAGTAGAGGCTCAAACAAATCCTTTGAACATCAAGGGTCTATTTTTGAGAATACATGTTAATAAACATATTGATAAGTTTGTACATGAATAAAATGCAAAAAGAATTTGAGCTGTCTACATCTTTATTTATTTACATTCATCTTTTGTTTTGTTATGTCAACCATCATCTGGCCACTGTTCAGAGGTTATTTGAGGCTATTAAATCAAATACATTTTACATTTGGGACCTGTAAAAGCCAAAGCTACATTCCTTAAGCAGAGAAAACTCGCTTCAGATTAAACCCAACAGATTAACGTGAAGGAGCTGGAATCAAACTGGTCTCCTGATTCAAAGTTTTGGCAAATGTTTATACTACATGATTCTGATACTTCATTCTTAAAGGCTCATTTCACTGCCACAAGGGAGGTGTTCTGCTTGGTTAAGTTGAGGTGCTGTACAATTAACCCACACTGAAAACATATTACATATACACTAGAGTCATTACAGAGAAAGTTAAAGGAAAAATGACATTATAAATCAACCACAAGAAATCAATGCCTTCATACTCACAGGACATTTATGCAAAGTATCTGCAGAATTACATATTAAAATTGTTGTAATAACAGAAATTACTCCCTATTCCTTCAAAATTATGAAAACCCCAAATAATTCCCCATATTCCCAGCAGTGCCGCACCATAACTCTTAATAAACAGCAAGTGAACTGTCAAATGATGAATATAAACTTGATATTTGACACAATTGAAAGTGAACTGAAAATTACTTAACCCTTGTTTGTTTGTGCCTCACCATAATTATTTCTACATGGGGGTGCAACACATACAATTATATTATTTTAATGTTTTATGCCCTACTATCTATCCTTGAGACGTTTAATGAAAGACTGAAAGAAAAATATGCATCCAAAACTTATAAGTTATTGTCTGATTTGAACCCATGCTTTTTGAGTTTCAGTCTTTGTGAACATCTGCGCATTAGCTGTCACATCAGTGGGAAACCTTCTCAGTGATTACATCTCAGCAACACGGCACAGAGCAGGAATTATAGCGATGGGGCCTGATTATACTGCTTGTAATTGCAGTATGATTTAGAATGGAAAGGCTGACTTGTGCCACAGGAGGAATATCTGCAACTGGACAAGCTCCTGTTGCTAAATGACTCCCATTAATGTCCTGTTTATATTGAAATAGTTTAAAAGAGAAAATAAAATTAAAGTAAGTGCATTGTTGTGGCTGGCTTTAATGGACTGGTTAGAGGCAGCTCAATATTAGAGATGCCTCTGGGTACAACATGGACAACAGCATTTGCCTCACTCACATCTGGACAATAGAGGAAAGAAGGACGATTCATTGTGCTTTGTTGAAAAGCTACAAGCTAAAGAAGAAGCTCTAACTGTGTCCTGCTCAGTGACCTAAAACATAGTCTGCTTTTTGTCGTACATACAACATTGTGTGAAGGAAACATACTGTTATTCATTGTACTTTGCAACAGCTGCTGCTACACTCCATGTTTCTCT
>KN507659.1:0-22723 GCA_000787155.1 Scartelaos histophorus | reverse complement strand
TCTTTCCCTTAAAAACAGTTTTGTTTTTTTATTTGTTTTGGGAAAGACATTTGTCAGCTCTTCTTAGTTCATTGTGACCTCCATTGTACACAGAAGCAGAAATAGAGTGAGGCTGGCTCAGGGCACAGGCTTATCCCCATCACATGTATCTGTGAAGACAACACACAACTGCAGCACGAGAACTACACAGCAGAATGCAGATAAAAGAGGCTGGGTTGGGGTAAGACGGGAACATGGGGGATTAGGACAAGATGGGATGAGCAGCAGTGCCAGTGAAGCCTGTATACTGTAGGAATAATCATATCTGTCTCTTTCTGTGGCTGTTGTCTGCTCAGATTCTTGGGTTATGATAGATAAGCGAGACACACACTCATAACTCCAAACACGGCACAGTCTGAAGGGAAAATCAAGGAGTTGATTCATGTGAGCTCTGATCACCCATAGAGACACTGATAACAAAGACAATTACTGTTACAGACACCGCCTTGTCATCGCAGTACACATCTGTGTTTTGTTTCAATGTGCTGTACAACATTTCAACAACAATACAGATTTCAGATTCCAAGTAGAATCCACTGTTCCCTTAGATTCAGGATAAATAAAGAATGAGAACATTGGGCATCTGTTATAAAATATCTCAGAATTCCTAGAGACATGGATTTTCAGTGGAAAAACCAAACCAAATCATTTCTAATTATTAGGACCCTTCAAAAACAAGACAATAGTCATTTAAATTACTTTTGTATATCACCCTCAACACCTGGATTAGCTAAGGATGGTGTGTTCTATATTCTATTTATCCCATATGATTTATAATAAACAGATCAGGGTTAAATTCAGATTTGACAGTGAGTGATGCAGAAATACTGATGACTGATAGTATTGATATCAAATCAAAGTTACGTTTAATTTCTACTTTTATTTATACGCCTGCCATATGTTTGTTGTGTCTGTGTTCTACCTCACAACAAACTGTACTTAAAAAGAGTAAGTGTAAACATTTGGCCCAGTGTGGATCCTGGAGCTTTGTCCAAACCGATCAGCATTTGTCAGCCCATAGTGCCAGTTGTGATCCAATAGTTTCAGATTGAGGTGACGGCTACAGTGAAATACAGCTACTTACAAAGATTAACAGTTTGAAATTAGATGGCTCATAAGTCAGGCCTCTCTTCTTACACTCCATTAATCTGCTCCAAGGGCCACTCAGTGATGTTGTTGGCGTCAAAGTTACGCTGCCTCTCTGTGACTTAGGCTACATAGCCAAGACTTTAGTTTCATGATTGCAAACTTGAGTAAAAGATAATGCTTTACAAATCGATAAAGATGCCATTCCACAACAAAGATATTGTTGCTGCCAACATAAAAGTGAGAGCATGTTACCTGTGCCCTAATTTGTTTTAAAAAGGTGCTCCAATAACAACTCCAACTGCACTTACCAGGGGTACATGAAATTATTCAGAAAAATGGAACTGAAGTGTATTCAAATCTAAAATGTTCTTTTATAAAAAAATAAAAAAAAATAAAGAGAAAGAGAAAAACACAATTGCACACTACAGGAGGTGTGTGAAAGTGTGAAACAGCAAGACAAACATTTCTCACGTGAAAGCTCCAGAATTCATCACTGAGCTGCAGTAGCTGCACTTACACTACACTTATACTGAGGCTGTGATAGTGACTGTTCAGCTCATCCTTTGTAAGACCCGTGCTTTCTGATTGGATAATCTTATTGACAATCAAAAGCTCAAATAACATAACATGAAACATAATCATCTATTGGATTTGAGCATGTTCACCTTGTATCTGGGGACACAGGTGTATAACATTTGAAATAGTTATATAAATTCTACCTACATTCCCTTTAAAGAATTGAACGACACTATCCTGAGCCAAGTGACCTACATATGGCGCCCCCTGTAAGGAGACCATTAGCACCAGTGATGTTGGGCAAACTCGAACTTGTTAATTGTTTTATTCACATATGAAGTGAAAGCATAATGTATAATGCGGTAATATCAGATCTTCTTGTCTAGGCCTAATTTAGTTTTGATCATAAACCAGTTTTGATATTGAAGTTTGCAGGCCTCTAGATTGCTGGAGGATGATGCTGGAGGATGATGCTGGAGGATGATGCTGGAGGATGATGCTGGAGGATGATGCTGGACGGTGACTTTTGCACTTCATCATGAGCAGAAAGTGTTTTAAATTGACAATCTAGACAATGACTGCCTCAGTTTTCGAGGTCCTTTAAAGTTGCAGTTCTATTTAGATCACGTGACCATGTTGACAGGACGTGGGCTACAAGCGGGAAGAGATGCGAAAGAATCAGAATAGAGATAGACGAAGGGAGGGGGCTGAGAGAAGAGTCCGTGGGACTCGGGCGCAGAGGCAGACACGGTGCAGGCGCACGGAGGACAGGAGCTCTGCACACTCTGGAGCATGCCACACTGACACGCTCTTCTTCTGTCGGACAAAGAGGACATTCTCCTGCCCAGCCGGGCTCCCCATCTGCGCTCACCCGGGAAGCCGCTTCGACCGGCCACTGTAGCCATGCGATCGGGCGCCTGGTCGTTCAGATACGTACTTCGGAAGATCTGGTCCCCGGTGCTGTGGTTGGTACTCCTGGGAAGCTGCGTCTCAGCAGGAGGTGTGTTTTCTTACATTTTTAACATGTTTTATAACCTTGTTGTTATCTTACGCACTCCGTGTGCGGATTGGCTCTGCGCGTTCTCAGAGGAAGAGTCGCATAAGTCTGGGCAGCCCTTTGAAGTCCCGAAATAACGCTGTTGCGTGCTTACCAGCGCTCATTCTGGCACCAGCAGTAGACTGCATAGTCACACAGACACGTACTGAGAGCCCACGCTGACTTGCCCACTCGTGTGCGTGGGAGCCTTGACGAGTAGGACTGCACTGCAAGAAAGAGCTCACCTGTCAGCGCGCAGTAGAGTGAGAGAGGCAAGAGAGGCAGGGGATTCCTCCAGTCTGAGCATCCTTAACGCACTGACACAGCCCACTGCAATGGCAGCATTAGAAATGTTTTTTTTTTAAATACAAAAGAAAAGCACTGCAGCTAATAATTATTCAGAATCTGTATTAACTTCTTATACTGTCATTTTTTTTAAATAAGCATTTATGATTCATGATTTTTGCAGATCTGTTTTGTTATGGTGAACAACCCATCCCCCGAGCTCCAGCCTACTGACCTTTAAGTGAGGGACAAATGATTTTATGGTACAAGTAATGTCCCCAATGCCCCCTCCTCTACATGATGATTACAGCTGATCTGAGTGACCCAAACTCTCCTCTAGTCCATACTGTTTTAACAGTGTTTGATTTATGGTACAACATATTGACAGCAAATAATTTACATCAGCAAAAGCCTAAATAATCTAAACAGGGTGTGAAAAGACAGTTTGCAGCGAGCCCATGGAGTGTTGAACTCAAACCATTATTTCTGATCAAACCCACAGACATATAAACCATCCTGATCTCTGTTGTAAGATGTTCATTAAGTACCAGTCATGTCTACACTGCATGTGTACACTGCAATTTTGCACATAATCGACTACCATCTACTTTAGTAGTCAGTTAATTCTCTCTTTTCAAGAATTTCTGACTTTAACCAGATCAAGGCAGTCTTTGAAATCTATGTTTGGAGATAAAGAATGTGACTGTGCTTTACATTCTAGTCAACATGGCTGTTTTTGTAATATGTCTATGCCATTTGTTTGTGTTTCTGATTATAACAGTAATCAATTATTCAATATTTTTTTCATAATAATAAAAATAATAATTTATTATTCATCACAATGAATCTGATTACTTGTCACTGCCCAGATTTCCCCATAGAGTCTCTTAGTGTAGTGTCCCTGTCCTAATTTTTGCTTCTGAGTCCTGGCTCACAGTGTTGACTTGTAGATCCATGACTATAACCACATTGCCTTGGCCAATAATTTTGTCCTGTAACAGCTCATGATGTTTGAACTTTCATTCATATAATACTCCTAGTAATTTGAAGGATACATAGATACTTAGTCAAAGTATACAGTGGGTTTCGGAACAGAAGAAGCTTGATCAGTGCATTTCCAGTTTAAGGCACAGATAGTGGTTTGGTATCTGCTCGATCACCATGAGGTCTAATTTTTCATAGTCTAGTGGTGATAATCTTCCAGTTAGATTGCGAAGTTAAGACTGAACTGCACAGTTTGCATCGCTCTGCACGGAGCCTCTGTACTGATCCATGCTGACATTGTGTTGTCCACATATCACTGAAGCACGTCTTCTTAATTTATGGGTTATAGGTTTTTTAAAGGATACATCATGCTTCTGTCTCAACTCTCACTTGTTTTTACTTCTGTTAGCGAGGGGAAAAAAAGAATCTTCTTCTGAAAAACCTTGTATTCAGTGTGATATTTTGGGCTTGTAGGCATGATATGCAAAAAAGGTGGAGAGGGAAGATAATCAAAAATGACAATGTTTTTTGTGCTACATCTGTCAGTGTGATGTGATACAGAAGAGAACATATAAAAGATGAATACTGTGACATAGGATGACAAGTTGAGCTGTTATAAGGAGCAGCAGCAGAGACAGGCAGACACAAAGTTGGAGGTGACCTTATTCTAATCAGTGACACTGGGCCAGCCTCAGCCTCAGCAGCAGCTCAAAGCACACCAGGGCTTAAAGCAGGTTAACCTTTCATTTTCCTCGAGAGCTGCTCAGAATATAAGCAGCTGATTAGCACCATGACCAGGTGAGGAGGAGTATTTCTTATGAGGTACCTGTTAAAGGCATTTGGGCTATAAAAATGTCCCAAAGTCATTTGATCAATTTTACACAGATTTTGAATGATGAATATGTTACAAATACCAAAGATTTCTATGAAGCAAATATCACCAGTATAACAGCAGGTGAACAATGCACTGGGAACTCTTAAAATGAGAATATGTGTTCATTCTGTCTATATGCTGAACTTTACTGAACCATAGTCATAGCCACTTACTGTACATAACAGAATAATACACTTCTGCAAGTCATATGCTGATCGCTCTTTATTCTTGCTTTTGTGCTGCATTGTATAGAACCATAATCAAAGTCATTTTGCAGCCTTACAGCTTTTCACAGTTGTGGCAGGTTTTATGTCTTTTGTTAAGCCTCTCAATACTTCATTTTGATTTTGATTTCATGCTTCCTATTCTTCTGTTCTTGAAATTTGCATTATAACATTGTAATTTTCACATTGTGGGACAAATAAAGGTTTATCATATTTTATGTTAAAATACAGTTTAAAAACACCAGCAACAGCTTTCACATAGAATATGTTCTGAACATGGTGCTAGTTTGTGAAAGGTTGTGTTCACCAAACATTAGACAATGAGGTGAAGTTTTTTAAAAAATTAACCATTTTATAGATTTAGTGTCAGTTTACTGTCCACCATGAGCTGATCCAATAATTAGCAATTAATGTTAATCATATTCTATACATAATTAAATGTAATGACATGTATGATGTATAATGTATGATGGCCTTAAACACCTGTTACCATATGGTGACAAAACAATACTTGACAATACCCTAAAAAAAAAGATAATAATAATAATAATCATCATCATCATAAAACAATTCAATTATTATCAATAATGATTCTATAATGTGATGTCATATGAACACAACCTTAGATGTAACACTGATCATTTATATTGCTTAAAACAACAGATTGTATTATGTAGTATTCGTGTAGATATTGTGTATTTTCATAGTTGGTGGATAAATCCATTGCACTTCACACCAAAACTATGTAGTGTTTGATGCTCTTAATTTAGTTGTTTTCTATGACCATTAGATCTATAATTTCGAATCTTGAATCTCATCATCCATCTTTTCCACAGACATGAAAGACTTGTGGGTATTTGAGGTTTGGCCCTTTCTTCATGGGACCACACAGTACTTATTTATTGGTAATTAGGTTTAAATTCTTGTGCAGTGCAGATGATGTGCAATCTGCCATTAGTCCCAGTTCTCATTAGGACCAAAGTCTTCCACAGAGACGGGCATATGGTCCAAGCTTCTGGAGTGAACTGTACCAGCAGAGCCACTACAAAACCGTAAATTATTCGGTTTGGTGTGACAGTATTTATCTTGTGATCACCTGGCACTAACCTCTGTGTGTTTTGGTAACTTCAAAGCGACGCGTCCAATACAGAGGGCGACTGTGAGCATAGTTTTAGTGACGGGGGGAGTCTAGGCCTGAGGTTTGTGTGGTTTGTGTTTGGCTGCGCGTTGCTGCTGCTTTTCTTAGTATCTGGGATTATCCTCACTAGGACCGTGGCAGGATTGCACGGATGCTGCTGCGCCTGACACTTCTGTACAATAGAAGCAATTAACTGAAGCTTAACTTTGTCAACGTCTGTTTTAAGCCACGCTCTGCAGTGGAACTAAACCGTCTGGAATTTGCTTTCATCTTTGACCACTTCAACTTAAACTCAAGAAAAAACTTTGTCGTGGCTTTCATGACAAATAAAAAAACTGCACTATAAGCTATGACCAAAATATTAAATAATACAATTGTTATCTATAGAAATATGCAAACTCTTTAGCCAAACTTAAGAAGATGGCTTAGAAGAGGGTCTGTGTGTGTCAAGCAAGTCTTATACGACGTTAGTAATTCAGTAGACATTTACCTCAAAGATTATGCTAAGCCTGTTCTATTCCTTCCAACTTTTTGCCTTTGATTTCGCTTCCCGACTGAAGCGGGTTTGTTGACGAAGCCGAGTCCATGTGCGATAATCCGACTCCATGTTAAACCTCTGCACTGTCACTCTACCTGAAATGGTGTCTCTCGTGCACGAATCGAGGTCAGAGTGAAGTTTGAAATCACACCGAGCTGTGGAGGGTGATGATGGTAATGGGCCACGTCATGTTACTCACCGTATATCATTGTGTGTTTTGGATATTGTTATTTCAGTTGCATCAAGAGCGTCTTAAATGCTGTAAAACACTGACAATAAATAGAAATGAATTAAGGAGGGAGATGCTGAACGAATGACCACAAATGTTATAAATGCCACTGTTAAACATTTTGTCATTGTTTCATCATTTATTTCAGTATCACACATTTATCTTTTTTATCATGATTCAAATATTGGGCCATATTTCTCTGTGCTATGATATGATTTTGTTCCTCACGGCTCTGGACAATAGAGTCGGTCTTGCTTCACCACCACAGCTTCAAGTGACTGACTGCTCCTGTCACTCAGAGTTCACTGTTTTTCCTCCATTTCCCTTTGAGCCTTTGGAAAAAAAACAGTGAAGCAGTGTGAATAAATGTATCACCAACAACACCAGTGTTCACCATTGCACACACACTGCAGACTGTGTATATGCTGTCACTTTTGTATGATAATGTTTATTGTCTAATTCAATTTTTTCCTCAGTTAGGAGCTTTTTACTTGCAGAATATGCTAGTATTTAATGCTAGATATGTCTTCTACTTTGATTTAAACTTAGCTCATAGTTTTTTTTTATTATCGTGCTAATGCATTGTGTTCTCTGTGCTTGAATAATCATAATTTGAGTTATAATTATTTTTATACAATTTTTATTTCTCCATAATTGAGCCCTATAGTGCAGAAATGTTATCCATAAACAACACCGTGAACTAGCACAATTTGCAGTATTGCTAATTATGACCATTCAAATTAGAATTTGGATTAATCTTATAGCTCTAGTCCTGGTTTCTCCCATGATTTCCTGGAGGATATGATGCTTTTTCTCTTCAAAGCACGATCTGTTGATGGATTCTTGTTGGCCTCGTCTTGTCAGTTCGATCACTTATTTACAAGAACTGGATAAGATCAGATTTGCCGGTCTGTTGCAGAAATAGGAGCAGGTCATGTTCAGTATCGGACAGGTGTGATTGATGTCAGTTGTCAATGAAAAAAATAAATACATTAGTATTACACTATTGGGGGACGGATTCCATAGCAGAACAGTGAGAGAAATATGTGTCTCCAACAGCTACAGCTCGTATATATTTCCATAGTGTAACTGAGACGGGCCTGAACTCGCACGTAATCTCACATAATCCACAGAAAGAGGCAGAAACCTTTATGAATAATTACTGTTATATCTGAACTTCACAGTCCATCGTCCAGCATGTTTCCCTTCTTTTTACCGGAGTGATTTCATGATTGCCTCATCATTTATTGCTGAAGGTCCTGTTGACGTTTGAGTCTTGACTGTCCCGAGGTTCAGGCTAAAAGCATTTCTTCTTTTTTCTTCTGCTCGACCGTAGCCCTCCTCAGAGTGAAAATATCTCTGCAGCTTTTCTTTTATTCATAGATTAAAAGCACAGAGGTTCCTATAGTACACCTGGATGTCTTAGGAACCTACTCCATGGAAAAATGATTTTATCGACACATTTTGTATTGTTTTACATGCACGTCTGTGGGGCAAAATGCAACATATTTATTTGCCTGAGAAAATCCATCATCATATCTGTATTTTTTTTATTCAGGGGGTTAATCACATGTAGATCCAGAACCAAACTGCTCCTGCAATCAGATTTTTTTTTTTTTTTTCAGTGACACATGGGAAACAAACAAGCTCATTGGTCCCTCATCATTAGTTTAGTTTAGTGCTTTACATGTTGATTGTGTTAAACTGACCTATGTTTTTCAGCCCCTGTGATATTTTTTCCTTTCCTTTTTCCCTTGTAAGCACATATACCCATTTATTCTAATGATACGACTGTGCATTTGCCAGACCCATTGTCAATTCAGAGCATCAGTGAAATGATAAAAAGTGACCCAATAATATGCAAGTGTAATTTCAATGCATTTTTTTGCTCAGTTTAGATTTAAACTATTGTGTGACTTTGGTGTAAATAAGTATGTTTTCTTGTTTTTAACCAAATATCAGTTACATAATCAGGCTTTTTTTTCTCTTGGCATATTTAAAGACCTAATTGTGCATGTGCAGAGTGTAAAGATTAATGGTAAACTTTACGTCACATCTCAGTTTGACTTGTGTTTCCTTTGGTCTGTTTCCTCTGGTATCCACATAGCCCCTCTCTATTCCACCCTCTGCCCGCCCCACTGCTCACTGGACACATGTGAGCAGAGTTTCAATGAGTTTTGGTTCCAAGCACACACACATTTACAATTGTTTTTCTGACACACACTAGTAAAAATCATTGACTGCTTTATATTATTCTCCCTAATCCTAACCTTTACAGGGACTAACTTTGACATTCTCTCATTTTACATAAACTCAACTGCCAAATTCGAGACTGTGGAAAAAAATATCTTTGGTGACATTTAATTTGGCTTTACTGGATCATACTTGGAAAAGGCATTGTTTATATATCTCAATTAAACTTAAGAACCAAATTTATCAAGAAGACAGTGGAGTCTATACTCAAACACAAATAAGCACAACCTGTTAAAATAAAAATATTGTATGATTCCAAATAATTGATTTGTTGTATTATGTTCTACTTTCTAAAAAATAGGGATATGTGTTTATATTAATAGCAAAATGTGCAGAATTTCCAGGGGAAATTTGGAAACACACACAGCTCTATTTTATTCTTACCAGCCCAGGACAAACTAAGGCTTTATTTATACTTTGCCAGAGTGATATAGTTTAGTGCAGTCAAGATAGATTTTACATGGAACTGCTACATAAATATTTCTTTAACACAACCATAAAAAATGAGAGTGATCAGTGTGTGGATATCAGTGTGTGCTGTGGGCTTGGACAGATTTCAGATGCTGCATTTCTCTGTTGGTAGTTGTGTCACAGTCTGGGTCTGTCTATGCTGTGACCTTGATAATTATTAAATGCAGCGCCAATGAGTCCATCGGTTGCCCTCATTTGAGAATCTAAATTCAGGATCACAACATTCGATGAATTATTATTTCTTATTTTCGTCTCTTGCAGTGGTCCACCAAAGCAAATGCCCACTGACAGATAACGGGATGATTATATTTAGGGACGCACTGATCCAATACGGGTATCAGATATCGGCGCTGATACTGAAAAAATAGCCCGTTTGAATGTCTCCTTCCAAATATTGGTTCAGTTGATTTCCTGGTTGAACTTGTGGTTTTATTTATACAAAGCTGTTTTTGGGGGCAGATGTTAGTGAATGGAATAAATGACCTCACAGTGGAAATTGTTATAAGGAGTTCTTTAGACAAGTGCATGATTGTGATGGCTAGAAAAATTGTCCAGAGCATTTGTGATCAGATTTAAATAACATTTATTTATGCATGTATGTTTGTGTGTTAGGCGGCACGGTGGCTGAGTGGCAACACTCATGCCTCACAGCAAGAAGGTTGCGGGTTCGATCCCCGGGTCACCCGGGCCTTTCTGTGTGGAGTTTGCATGTTTCCTCCCCGTGTCTGGATGGGTTTCCTCCGGGTGCTCCGGTTTCCCCCCATCAACCAAAAACATGCAACACTCTATGAACAGTGTACAACAAGGGACCGGTGAGGAGTCCCTCCCTCCTGTGGGCTCACCACCTGCAGAGGGGTTCATAGGTCTGGTGCATAGAGTAATGGGCAGTGCTGCCCCTGTGACCCAGCCGGGAGAAGATGGATGGATGGATGTTTGTGTTTTTGGTGTCATTGGCTCTGTTCTCAGCAAATCAGAATGATGTTTACCATAAAAAAGACCAGACCACCTCATCTTATTGACATGTGCGGTTTACTATTATTATTTTTAATCTTTCCTGAAAATGTATTCTTCTCTTAATATTTCACTCTTCTCTTAAATCCCAAATGCTATTATATTTTTGGTTCAGCCCTATTAACAAATCATTTTTAACATTATGACATTACTGATGACTACCTACACCTGATCAGTTGTCTGTATTTGGGTAAAATGTTGAAAGGCTGTCTGTATTTTTATATATTCTTAGTGGAGTGTGCCCTTCTCAGAGCGATGGTAATGTAAATGTCTCGCAAGGGGACACAGGTGGGGTTTTCTGACCTGACTTTTCAAGCTGTGGTGTAGTGTTGGTCAGACTCTGCATTTAATTTGATCAGAGAGAACAACTCAGGTGGAGCAAAGCTGTGTTGCTATGGAGATGCATCAATTCTGCCATAACATTCCTGTTTTCAGAGTCTTGACCCAACTATAGCATGAACAATATATCTAATGCTTTACCTTCCGTATTTTGAACCTAAACGAACACAAACAGAAGATAAATATTAAAGTTCCTCTATCTCTGTCTCTGCATAGACAAAATCTTCTGTAACGTCCAGCACTACATAGTGACAGTGGTGTGTATGTGTGGGTATCACAGTGGGTCTCCATGGAGAACAGACAAGCTAGACGGAGAATGTCTGAGATACAGTTGCTGTCAGTCTGAGGTCTGATAAAGAATTTCCAAAAAGCCACCTAAATTGAACATATGAATGAATCCAAGCAACACAAAATAAGCTTTTCGTCAAATGTTTGGGCATTGAAATATCCATACAAACAAACCACAAAGAGCCACTTTTGAGGGCCTTTTCTCAGCGTCACTGGGCTCTATTGTGACATTACAACCTCAGACTTGACTGTCTTGTTGGCAGTTAGTGTTGGCAGTCACTATAGTCCATTGAATCGCTCTCCAATCCCCCTCTGACTGCGCTCAGTGTTGCAATGGCTGCAGTGGTTCTCCGTGATGCACATTTGCTCCTCTGTTGCTATTTTAATGCACATATAGTTACCCACACTTACCAAACACTAACACTCTACATTTCCCATAGATGTACTCTCCTCAAGATGGTTACACAATATTATAGATTTGCAGTAATCATGTCAAGAAGGAAATGCCTTAGAACAAATAAAGAGTTTAGCTGTTCAGTATTCACGGCTTCAGTCATCCATCTAACAACAAGCACATTAACACTGATGAAAATGAGAGTAGGGTGCTTTTCCCATCCACCATTGCTACAGTCCATTTGCTGCATATAAACAGGGTACATCAGCAACTAATGGTGCACTAAACACAACTACTAGTGAGAATAAGAAGGCATTTTAGAAGATTAGAATAAACGTTATTTTACAAAGCTTAAGAAAGAGAAGAACTCTTGTAACCATATAAGCATTATTAATTAATCATTGCATTTATATAGTGCCCAGTGTTGCTAGATTGGGTGGGTGCCTGCCAAATTGGGCTTCTTTTGACTACGTTGGACGGGGATGGGAAGCCTTAGGTGGGCAGATAATATTTGGGCTACTATACTTTCGACAAGTTTGGGCGTTTTTTGTTTTCACACCAATCATCTCGATATGCAATAACTTGAGGAACTGTATGGGCCTTTCAGTCTTGTCCAGTCTCATGGAGCTGCACTGCAGCCTGTGCAGAGATGAATAGACGTGCTCTTTTCTGTGATAAATGAAAATACAGTTAAACATTTCACATGTTTTTTCAATACTGGCAATGTTTTTAAAAGCCCAACAATGGATTACACATGTTTATTCAAAGATTAAATGTTTTCTGTGACAAAAAAATTGTGGGGCGTTTTTTGCTGAACAGCCTAACCAGGCCCAGCCTTGCTCAGCTTCTGAGATCTGACAAGATCAGGCTTTGATAAGCTATTATTGTCACAATATAAACATATAAAACATATAAACAAATGATTTTAAAGTTAGTCATCTGTGTAAACAAACTATACTGGGCAATATTAAAAACTAATACAATACCATACAGTTTGAAATCATTTTGACAGATAGACATTTTAGCTTTGGTGGTATTTTACTGGATGTTGTATTGAAGAATAAGGATAAGCAAAATCATGCACCACATTTAGAGTGACTGAGATGTTTTTGAAAGGGACTAAATACAGTGGATGAAAGAAAACCAAGTTTGTGAGCACTTTTAATTTAGGCCTCTTACAGTTCTTTTTACCTTGTAAATGTTTTTGATAAGCACTTTGCTATTTTCTGGAATATTTACACGTGATTGTTACAGGTCTGTAATGAGCACTGCACCTCTTATAAATCAAATAATCATCCAGTTATAGACTACTTTAGACTTGGCTGGGCTGTGACAATGCTAATAAACATATTGGCAGTAATTACATTAAATATGCTGCCATATTAGAAATGCTCATCTTTAGTTGGATTACTCTGTCCTGTGTCTCTTCTGTCAAACTTCTGAAGTAACTAGTTTCCTGAGCCCGTGATGGCTTCTTGTGCTTAGACACAGTGCAAACATTATACCTTCGCTATAACCATAACTCTGGGTGCTGCTGGGAGTGTGTACATCTGCAGTGGCAGATTGTCAGTCACTGGGGAGCTCTTGCATGGGTCCATATACATCTGTAAGACAGATCTAAAATAGCTATGTTTTCGAATTCAAAATATAATAAAAGTGTAGTAAAAGTTTTATTATCTGGTGGCTTGCTCTTTGGCGAACAGTAGAACATCTTATTCTTATTTGATCAGCATTAACTAGTGAATTAACCAGACATTTTAAGTACTAAAACTAAATCCATGTTTTTGTTTTCTTGTCATCTTGTTTTTTGTCATCTTATGAAAGCTTTTGAAGGAGATATATTGGGATATTTCCACTATGTTGTCATTACATCATGACATTATGTGATATTATTCAATTGTTTTTTCTGCATCAATGATTTTCAAAGTGTCTTGTAAAAAACAGGATGCACATCAAGTTTACCAAGGTTATTTCACAGACACCGCAAAAGGATAATCTGTCTCTTCAAGTCAACAGCCTCTAACCATAATTTTATTGTACCATCTGTGTCACATAACATACTAGGAAAGTGTAACCTTCTTGAAAATATTTTTCCATTTCTTTCTTAAAAAAGAGTAGCACTTATTAGGATTTAGGTGTTTGACCGTGTAGCTTTTTTGAGTCTCTCAAATGTATAATTTGACCTTCTGTTTCAACATTGCACAGAGACTGTTATCTCTGATCTTATCTTACTTCTTATGCTCTAAGGCTGTAACTGTGCTATTACCACAAAACTATGACCACTCACTCAGACTTATTGAATTTAATAATATTAATTGTTGTTTGAACTCATGGCTAACACTGATATATGTAAGAATACATTGATTGGAGTTTGTATTTGTCCCTGCTGAATTATATAAAGCCCTGTGACAGTAAATGTGTATGGTAAACATGTAGTAAAAACAAAAACAGGAAATCAGATTTACCCGTCTTGCTTTCTTAAAAAACTTCCCAGGCACCGTGCGTATTGCCTATCCAATCAGATCCATCAGCAGCACTTTCTTAAAATGTAGTAATTGGTACAAGTGCAGCAACAAATCAAAGGCACATGAAATGCAAATGTGTAAACACTAGAGACCAATTAGGAGCAAAATATTGTCATCTGCAGTTTTTATGCTGTGTTGTTTTTTTTCCTGTGAAATGTATTGTCTTCATCACAACTGGGCAAGCATGCATCTTGAGACTGTTTCTAATTCAAGGTAGATGTAATTTCCTCAGAGGGGTCTGTCTCTTTCCTTGTGGCTGCCCTCCCTGGTTTCCTGCGTAGCCACTGAGGGAAATAACACATGCATTTATATCATTAATTCTCTTTCAGTATGTTAAGACTGATATAGTCTAATTTTAGGAGCCAAAATGGAGCTTTTGTCTAAGACAGTAGTTGTTGCTTCATGAAGAAAGAAGGGGCCAGTGTAGGTTATTTCAGTAAAATGTAGTTAACATAGCAATGCTGATTCTAGATTATTGCTGTTCTCTTTGTTATAAAAGGTTTTGGGGTTTTTTGTCAGTTTGGGGACTGACTCTGCTGAATTGAGACTGCGGTTGTTTTGGTGTGGATTACAGCCTACAAATAGCCCTTGTCTTCAGAAAATAAACCAAAAGAGATTCAGTGTGTTTCCTCACACTTGAATGCTACACTGGTGTCCAAAGTGGGGTGAACCAAACCTCTTTGGAAAGTTTCAGTTAAGCTGGAGAAGGACACTGATTTCACTTTAGACTGAAGGTGAACAGCTCAGGGCACTGAAGGGTTCGTCACACTGTCACAAAAGAAACAAAGACCCAGGCAATGACTGAACAGGCAATATGGATTGCTGATATTGTCAGAAATGTGAATTGCATTAGCAGAGAGCAGTTCTTCGGCTACTTTGTTGTGCCCAGTTATGCTTGAAGACATAGCAGCTTTTAACTCCTACTTCTGTTCAAAAGCAAACAGTGACTGGTGAGCAGACCCTCATGGTCAGTGATACTACAGTAATTTAATGGGTGCGACTCAGTTCACTGTACAGTGTGGGTTGCAGATTTGGACAACTGTATACTTGGCTTGGATACCCTGGGGGCCCTGGATTGCATAACTGACATCAAACGATGCCTTAATCTTTCCAGACAATCACACCATTCAAATGCACGAACGCCAACCCCAGAGGCCTGTCAACAGGAACTGGACAGTGAGATCAGCCCAGTGCCCACATGGATCACAAACTGTCAGCAGTCCAGTAGGACTGATATCGCTTGCATCTCCAAAACTACTAAGGGACTTTGGTCACTGTGGGAGGTCTTGCACCTGTGTGACAGTGTGTTACAAATATAGTCAAAAGAACCAAGAATGTGGTGAGGTGAGATGGTAGATTGTAGGTCCACAGTCACTAAGGGAGACTGTGGACTGTCATGGAGATGTGGGCACAGGTTATCTTTGGGTGACAAGGACTCTACTGGGGCGTAAAGGATTCTACTAGGGCCAACAAAGGAGAGATGTGGAGTACTCCTGCCACCTCTGAATGGACCCACAGACAGGTCTCATGACCTCCTCTAGCAGTGTCTGGCTGGCTGCTCCATAAAAAAGGGAAGAGATGTTCTCTCTCCTTGTTCCTCGATGGAGAAGGCTACCACCGCATTGTGATGGACTATTTTAGTGGCCTGAAGCGTACAGTTTTCTAGATCAGTACGCAGAAACTAGTGGATGCTTTTGTGGATGGCATGTTGAAAAGGTTTGGGGTGCTATAAGCAATATGCACGGACCAAGGGCAAAACTTTGAACCACGCATTTTTGCAGCTATGTGTAAAAATCTAGGCTCAAACAAAATCCATACAACTCCTACATCTGTAAAAAAGTGATGGGCTTAGATTCAGCTTCATCTTGGCCCAGCAGCTTGTTATTGTCACAGTCAAGCACCAGCAAGACATGGGACAGACATCTGCTATTTGTCCTCATGGCATACAGATCTCCACTAGGACTCTGCCTCCTGCTCCCCTGCTCACCTCACGCTGGCAATGGAGAGCTGGACTCCAGCTGAGATGATGATGGGGAGACCACCAGACGCTGCAGTTGCTCCTCCAGGACCAGCATGCCCAGAAACTTCAGGACCAACTGGAATCTGCCAATAAGTTTGCCAGGAACGAGCTTGTAAGAGCAGGAGCGAGTGTTTCTAATCCCGCTCTCGTCATACACATCATGGGTTGAGTGGTCAGGTCGTCTTCCTTAATCTTTCCAGACAATCACACCATTCAAATGCACAAACACTGACCCTACTTCTCGAGTGTCTCTCAACTGTTGTGCAAAGCAGTCCCAAGAAAACATGGGCAGTTAACTGTGCAGGCAACAGTGTTGGTTGGGAAAATCCAGCTCCCATAGATGAATGCTGTTGTTGTATTCTTGGGCAAGACACTTAACCCACCTTGGCCCCAGAGTCTGCATACTCTGGCATATGAATATGTGCATGTGAATGGGTGAGTAGTTCCTTGATGTAAAGCGCTTTGAGTGCCTGGAAGGTGGAAAAGCACTATATAAAAATGTGACCATAGCCCAGTGGAAGAACGGTAGGTGCCCAAAACTGGACTGTGACTGGGTTGGACCTTGGACAACGTTGGAGAGGTTAGGAGAGTCTCTGACATTGTCTCACTTAATGCTATAAACACCTGTAGTTTTCTCAGTTACAAAGTTGAACTTTGTCTGACACTACCGGTTTTGGTTGCCGCTCATGGATGAGGAACTTTGTTAAGATGTTTTATGTTTAGTTCAGGGGTGACACCTTTTGTTGTTCTTGTTGTTCTATAGCTGTTTAAGCATTGATATTAATGTAACTGCTTTTGTATGTGACACTTGGTATGTCGACAGGTTCATGTGATGGTTCAATTTGTGAGTTATTAGTCAGTTTGGGGATTGGCTCTGCTTAATTGAGACTGCTGTTGTTTTGGAGTGGATTACAGCCTACAGTAGCCCATGTGTTCAGAAAATAAACAACTAGAACAAATTCTGCATGTTTCATCACACCAGAACACTACAATATGTATAATGAAATCACAAATATCACATGATAAACCAGAAATATGGTTTGTAAGGACTATTTTAGAAACGAGTCATTTAGTTGGTGAGTGAATTAGTCAAATAATTCTTTCTATTTATTTTTTTTTTTAATATGACATTTCTAGCCAAATGAATGTTAAAATGATGACTTAAGGCTTCTACATAGAGAATATGTATGAAATATTAGTGTATTTTTAATTTTGAATGAAAAAATAAAGTGTTTTTTACATTAGTAGTCTACAATACAATTACAATTATTTGACCAGTCATGATAAATAGCTGCAGATAGTCTACATTTTGACTGCAGTTGTTGTTGGATGTGCATGCTGCAAAAATAAAGAGGCATAGGCATGCAGCTGGCTGGTGCGGATTGAGAATTTGTTCATGTGTGTAAATGCTGCTCTGTGCTGTTTTTTAAGCTGCTGGAGATGGCGTTTTAGCATGCAAGGCAGAGCGTTTTGCAGTCGATATGTTTCTCTTTTTTTAGTGCCCCCTCTCCCCCTTGCTCCTGTCATGCTTAACGGTGTTGTCGCCACCACAGCATTTCACTGCTAATGTGCAGCCGAGGTGAGCATTTGGCTGTACTAGATAGTCTCACCTCTGATAAGAGCAGGGCAGTGACAGGCCCACTCCGTCCTGCTGACTCCTGGACATATTTAAACACTTTCCCACTGATTCATGGCATGTCTTTGCTCTTTTTCAGATAAAGCTGTTCCCACAGTGCTCTCCTCCACTCTGTCCTCTGTACTCACAGAAGGAACAATAAACCAAGACTCTAGCTCCACATCACTGACTGGTGGCCTACTGGCCAAAAAAAGACAGCATGCCTCCCAGAAAGAGGATTCTGCCCCCTCTGCCTTGCCCTACAGCCTGCTGCATCTCCTGGGCAAAGGGTTCACCCTGGGCTCCCTATCAGGAGCACACTCATCAGAGCAGCCGAGCAGAGGACTGCTGCACACAGAGAAAACCCCAACATCAGCTGCAGCATCGGGCCAAAACTACTCTCCAACTGAGGCTCCTCCCAAACTCTCTCTCTCTCCTCCACTGCACACAGAAAGCCCTGAACCTGAACCCTCTCCAACCAACAGTGTGGAAACAGACACAGGGAGCACTCAAACAGGTACATCCCTTGCGTCTTTCTGCCTCACTGCAGTGTGGAGATTAATCTCTTTAATGTCCTACTAATTATACACTACTACATTAATTTCTCCTCAAATTAAGATTGCCAGACAAAGGTGTCCTGATCTCTTCACTTGCTCTCTCTTCTGCAGTGCCCACCTGCGTAGTCAGTCTGACCAGCCCGGAGGGATATATAGACTCGTCTGATGACCCCCCTTTGCCGGATGGTCCCTTCCTCCATTGCACCTACATCATCACTGTGTACACAGGATATGGAGTCGAACTGCAGGTACACTGCATCAAGCAACAAACTTTTACTCTCTGCTGCTATACTGCTATTGCTGTTCCGTTCAAACTAGAAGACTGCTGCTGGTGCAGAGATGCAACTCTGCCTCCTAGTGGGCACTGGCACACTTGCTCACTGTATTTGCTGCTAAGATCACTGCATGCATATACTGCTCTTTAGTTTTTGTTGTTTTTTTTTGTCAATTCCATTTATTTTACTCAATGGACTCCCAGTCCCAAGGAGCATTAAAACAGAAAACAAATTACAATTATGTAATTTAACAGTTCTTGGAGTAGTTCAACTGCTAGATAACCATACTATTGTAATGCCTCTTGTGCTACAGGTGAAGAGTGTGAACCTGTCAGATAGTGAGCAGCTGTCCATCAGAGGATTAGATGAAACGGGCGCCCTGCTGGTCCTGGCCAACCACACTCTGCTGGTGGAGGGTCAGGTGATCCGCAGCCCCACCAACACCATGTCAGTGTACTACCGCTCTGGGCCTGAAGGAAGCATTGGCACCTTCCAGCTGCATTACCAAAGTGAGTTCACAAAGCTTACTTTAATTGTTGTTAGTCTAGTTCTGTCCATAAACCTTGCACCTGCTAAATCTCAGCTAATCCATTATTTCTATACTTTACAATTATATACAAATGTCAGGGTTTAGATGGTGGTGGGAAAACAAAAAATAAATGAATGACTTGACCCCTGATATATTATCCATGCAATGAAAATAACAAAATCATACATGAATTTAAAAATGTAGTCGATTAATATATATATTTATGGTGGAAGATAATGTTCAATTAAAATTCACAAAAGAGATAATGATGTTTGTTTTTACCTGTTTTAAAGTCTTCAGACTGAGCTGTTCCCTCCCTAAAAGGCCTCATTTTGGGGAGGTGACTGTGCTAGACCTGCTCCCCGGAGGCATCGCCCGCTTCCACTGTCACATGGGCTACCACCTGCAGGGAGACGCTCTGCTCACCTGCCTCAATGCCTCTCTGCCTGTTTGGAGCGGGAGGGAGCCCACCTGCCGAGGTACTGTCTGGATACATTACCTCTATGTGGGTGTGAGTGGACAAATAGTTTGTGCTCTGTTTTTCAGCTCTCTGTGGAGGCACAGTGAAAAATGCTACAGTAGGCAGGGTCCTCTCTCCCTCACCTCACCACGGGCCCAATGCAACACATGATCGCTCCTGCTCCTGGTCCCTGGAGGCCCCCAAACACCAGAGGCTTCACCTGCACCTGGAGAGACTAACTTTGGGACCTACTGACAGGTGGCAGTACCTCACATCAAAACACATCGACTGATTATGTAAATAAATATGACTGCATATCTGTCTATGTCTGATAGGTTGGTGCTGTGGAGTGGTCTGGATGCCGGCTCTGTAGTGCTTTTTGACTCGGGACGTGGAAGGCAAATACCCTTCGAAGGAGTCATCAGTGAGGGGCCTGCTGTACGAATTCAGTTCATTACTGACCAGCCCAACCACAGCACGGGATTCAACATCCGCTATGAGGGTACAAGTTACTATAAATCTCACTTTGTTCCACCCTTATAAGTGTCATAATTTTTGTATTTTTTATTTTATTAGAAAATATTAGAAATATGTCTATTTGTATACCTTGTGTTTTGTGTCACAAGTCATTGGTTGATATTAAGAACTAAGTTTACCTTGAGAGAATATGGCTTTGCTACATTATTCAATTGTTTGTATCTTATTGATAAGATTATGGTTTACATCACTTCTCTGATAGTATGTTAAAAAGTTTAAATCCTTTTGTGTGAGTTAAATCTGGGGTTTTGTTTTCCACCAGCTTTTGAGCGTGGTCACTGCTATGAACCCTACATCCAGAATGGAAATTTCACTACGTCCGATCCTCTGTACGGGGTGGGCACTGTTGTCCAATTCACTTGTGATCCGGGACATTCGCTTGAACAAGGGCCTCCTGTCATTGAGTGCATCAGTGCCAGAGACCCATACTGGAATGACACAGAGCCATTGTGTAAAGGTAACAGTGATACTTTTGTTTGAATCTTGTGCTTGTTGTAGGTGTTTTATGATACCTTGTATTTATATAATAATGCCTTACCAGCACAGTGTGGTGGTGACCTGACTGGACCAGGTGGGGTGATCCTATCTCCTAATTGGCCCGAATGGTACGGGGAGGGAGAGGACTGCAGTTGGAGGATACATGTCAGTGAGGACAAACGCGTTCTGCTAGATGTACAACTGTGAGTGCAGCAACAAACAGGCTAATATATTTGTCTAAAACTGACTGGCTCCATTATGGGCTGGTATGCACCATACTTTTTCTTAATTCTCTGCCTGTATAATTAACATATTTATTGAGCATTAACTGTAACAGCATAATATAATAATGATTTATTGAAAAGACCTGCAAAGCAATGACCTAATTATAGGATTTAGGTATTTAACAAATAAAAATAAGAGTATGTTAATATCTTAATACTAAATGCATGTTACATACATTTGTATTTAGACTCTCAGGTTGAAGGCACTAAATGTGGCTGTTAAATGCTGTCTTCAGCCTTTGCCTTCATCTGTTCCCACACAGTTGGCTGTCAACACTACTGCACTGAGTCATCACTGGGCCTTAGCTGGTAGCCAAGCTACATCATTTGTACTTCTATTTTCAGTATGAACATCAGCGACAGTGACATGCTTACCATCACAGATGGAGATGAGGTCATGACACACGTTTTGGCTCGATATGTCGGCGGAAGCAGCCCGTTCAAGATCTCCTCCACCACACCTGACCTGACCATCACCTTCCACTCCGATCCTGCAGGACTCGTGTTCGGCAAGGGCGAAGGTTTCATCATTAATTACATGGGTACGATCCAAGCTATAATTCAGTCTTATAAAATCGTATTATTTGTATTCCAAATTAAAACATTCATTCATTCATTCTATTTGCATATTGCTCAGTTTTGTCTGGGTCTTTACATTCTCTTAAGATACTTCACATATTTCAATACCCAGTGTATGAGAGGCTTTCTTTCTTTGTGTCTTTTTGTGCGTTTTTCTCATCTTTATTAGTCTTTGCTTTCTTTCCCCTCTGCCCTTATTCAATCTCATTCTATTTCTTTGACTATCTTTGCTTCACTACAAATCCACACTCACTCTGCACATAGAGCTCCTCAGATCCAGCACCTGACACCAATTTGGACTTGTACTGAGAGGCACAATGTCCAATTTACTTGTCACCCTTCTGACACACACAGCACACACCGTGGTCTCCCACTAAATCAAGTCGGCACAGCGTGAATAGTAGGTGTCTCTCTTTGATTATAGCTGTGTGTCTATGTGTGCAACTGGGCCAGCACTATGTGTATCTGTGCTCAGAATATATTACACAGCACCACACAGCACGTCCAAAGAGAGCCCGGTCAATAGACAATGAATAATTGATGCAAGAACTTTGACTTACAAATCCCACTAGGCCTATTATATTGAGCAGAATTATACAAGGTACTCTTTCTTGCCTGGCCATTAATCAAGTGTATGCACACCCTTGCTGTCCTACTGGGAGTCTGGGACACGGGAAACTTTTACATTTTTCTGACTTACAACAGCTAGCTTGTTGTTTGATAAACAGATCGACAGTACATTTTAATACTTTGATACTAGAAGATTAAAATGCATGAACTTTTTAGACTGGTCATATAAAAGGAAAATGCATGCTTATAATAAATGTGTGATAGAGACAGTCAGAAGATCAGTGTTGAAATGACAAATAATTCACTAGCCATTAGGAAGGAGACTGAGGACTAGTGAATTTGAGAGCCACTGTCCAGAAAACATCCAAGCTCTTTAAGTACATCAAGGACAAAGCTTTGATATGACGTGCTCAGCGACAGTGGAGCACAGAGGTGCTGGAAGGACCATCATGGCAGGACAAGCTGGCGAACTGCTGATGGCGAACCAACCAGACATTGTAGTGACATTGTACAACAGAGCTACCTAAAGCTAGAGTTGTAATGGAAAAAAGAACACGAGAAACTAGAAAAATACAAGGGGCTCAAGG